>SJVG01000532.1:0-26594 GCA_034774675.1 Scedosporium minutisporum
TGCACGCCACCGCCCTCTACATGCGCGCGCTACGCTTCTATGTGTGCTGTGTGTCGGCGCGGCCACTGGGACGAGGTTTTTGCTTTTTTCTTCTATATCTACGTAAGTTTGAGGGGAAAGGTTTCTTCATATACATATTATTGTCTTTTTTGTTTCGAATGGGCTATGGAAAAGTTTGGGGAAGTTAGTTTTCTGATGGGGGACATGGGAGGAGACTATCGCTAATGGGGGCCTTTTCTCTTCTACTTGTTCCTCTTCCTTTACTTTTTGAAACCAAAACTCGAGTTTTTATCTACATATCTGATGTGGGCTTGACGATTCTTCCAAAGTTGTGAAAGCAAATTAAGAAAAACATCACTGTGCTCCGATAATGTGCTGGGTGTGATGCGTTAAGGACCAGTATTAGAGTCTAAAAAGTCTCGGACCATTCACACCTTCAAGACACCAACTTCAAATCAGAGTATCCAAGTCCACACACTTCCAATTTCTCTGATATTTCATATATAGTAAGTAACTAATGCTCAATAGGGCCACCTTTTGATTCCTTTTCGCAACCTTGTCTGTTTGCCAAAGTATCTGCATACTTCTTAATTACTTTGGGACTATTCCTTCCCAGATTTCCGTAATGATAACTTTGAAATGAGCTTCCGTATGGATCCCATGCCTCTATTTCGCGATTCGTAGTTTCATTTCAAGCCAGATGTTTTCAACCAGGCTTAAATCAGGGCTCTGTGCGGGCCAGTCAAGCTTGGAATATAGATCTCATCCATATTGTATTGAAACCGGTCATTGCAGCCTGCCCCTGCCTGCACATCATATCATGATATAAAGGACCAGGTGTGGCCAATCATCTGGAACGTTTCTCACAAGCCGCTGCAATGCCTCTGACCTGGCAGATGTCAGGTCTGTTGATCAATAGGAAATAATGGTGGTGTGGGCAGCATTCGAGAGTGTTAGAGCTCTGCAGGAAACAAGTCGATTCTTCCGTCTTGATTGGACCTGGGAATGCAATCCCAGACTCCTGCATGCACTGCCACCAAGCACTGTGTGATGTGATGAGCTGCTTTCGAGAATGAATGCTCCTAATGCAAATGGAACTGAAAAGACTGCAAGTGTACTTACCAGGTGCAGTCACACGCATATACCTAAATGGAGGGAAATATCGGAACCCACACCATTCAGGGTAGACTCAACGAAGGAATGAAATGTATTAAACAAATGAACAATAACTACAGGAACGTGATACTGAACTCGAAGAACTAATAATGTCTACGCTCTCTTTAATGAACTTGAACTTGTCTGCAGGAAAGAAGGAAGAAAAGAAAGGGAACCCTAACCCTTCGGGCTCCTCAGCGTGGAACAATATATTCCGCCCATATTTCTTCCCAAGGACGGGAATTACCGAACTTCGCACGGCTCACCACAGCACGTTCTTCGCCATCACACTATACACTGACTATCTTCATCTCGCGAGGAAGGAAAACTAAAAACCCACGTTCGTTTCCATAAACACTCCCCAGGCTGAAACTACAAAGCCAGCAACTTTGTAAGCTGGCTGAACGCATTCATCAATGAAATCTTCCACTGCTCGTCGTGAGATGTAAACATTTCCCGTCTTTCCATCACAAGAGAAGTGAGCCTTATCAGACCAGAAAACGCGGTCCTGTTAAGTATGGTTATTCGCACGAATAGACTGCTAGCAGCGTCGTTTATACATATTGGTCCAGATTTGGCTGTGCTTTGTGGCGGGAGATTCTCTCTTTCTTGAGGCTTATACGAATGGTTTGGCGGCTAATGCTTGTTCCCGAGCTTGAAAGTGGAGAGCATACGAAGCTTTGCGGTCTAGAAGAGTACTTCGTACAATTGTGATACCTTGTACCTTCGTACCCGAGGGGGAAAAGTGGAGTAAAATTGGACCAAGACTCCGCTTGACAATCCCTGTCGACGCTGCACTTTCAGAACCACCCAAGAAAAACAAAATCAGCCTTGAGGGAAAAGCCTTCTTCGTAGCCTCCCCACCGAAACTACATAGTAGTGGTCACCTGCAGGCAGCAGAGGAAAAGATCGGATATCGAAATTGCCAGTTTTCCCGGGTCCAAGAAGAGAGATGAGTGGCTTGCGTCTCGTACATCCCTAGCCGAAGGCGGTGGGAATCGATAGTCAAAATAGTCGAAATAGCCGGGCAGACAAACCATCTTCTGCTGCAGCACCTTTCCTGTGCCCATCGCTCAGGTGGCAATCCCGTCTGTGTGTTGTGTCTAAAGCATATCCAAAACCCCAGAAAAAAAGGGAAATAAAAGAAGAGCATGAAAGGAAAAGAAAACAAAATAAAGCGAAAAAAAAAAATTTTTAAACACAAAATTTAAACCAAATATCAATTCGAGTTGACCCTTAAACTTGTCCACCAAAGTTGGCGTAAGTGGTGATAGGCTTTGGTCGTGGTGGGCAGGCAGTTGTTTGATGTCCGACATCCTCTGGGTCTTTTTGAGGAGAGCGGAAGAGGGCAGAAGAGAATGAGCCTCACTTTCCATAGCCTTCAAAGAAAAAGAAAAAGATTCAATGTCAGTTATTAACACAAGAGAGAAGGAACAACACATGGGCTCTACAGATTTGTGGACACATAAACACATACCACCGTCAATAGGGACCTTGTCGCCTGAGTCGCCGCCGCCGCTGCCGCTGCCGCTGCCGCCGCTAGTGCCGACAGTGTCGGGATGTTCATTGGGGTTTGTGTTTGGCATTGTGAGTGATGAAATGGATTGTGGTTTGAGGAGATGGAACTGGCTGTATCTTGGGGGAAGAATGGAACGAGGGAAGAGAGAGTGGGAAAGCAGGAGGGAGGGTAAGAAGGTCCTGTCTCGGTTTTTGTACTCGACGGGGACGAGTGGAAGGGCATGGGGACCGTGGTAGAAGGGCAGCTCAGGTGGGAGGAGATCAGCTAGCCTAGATCAATCATTATCACAATGCACAGCAACTTCCAAACACGCTGGGAGGCATCACTGAAGCTGGGGTGTGGCTTGGTGGTTGGCATCAGTGGGAGTATGCGTATAAGCAGAAGCCGGAACACTGTTCAGCGAGGTACTGCGGTATCATGGACAATCAAAGCACATTCCCACCGGGCGTGCGTCACAAGGGGAAAGATAAAGCGGTGGCCAGAGGGTGCAGGGCGCCACGTCAACAAATGTCCTAGGATGGATTCGTATCGGAAGGGTATTCCAGCACCAAGAAACCGAGGGAATCATTGGTCCCGGAAGAACAAGAGGGAAGTGTATCGACGAGTCGCAGGCAAGGACGAAAGAGGACGACGTTGGGAGGTGAGACATCATGTCAAGACCGGCGCGCTGGGAGTTTGAAGAAAGCTGATTTGATGGGCGAGGGATCTGAGATTGCTTCATGGAGACTAGACCGATTTGATGTTAGCGAAAGTGAGGGTAGTACAAAGCTAAGGGATTGCAGCAACTCGGCGGGGAGTAAAAGCGTCAATGGTAGGGGACAGGAGAACGCAGGGACGGTTATAGACCGTCAAGTTTCAACTAACCGTCAACCAACTTGGAATAGCTATCTGTAATATGCTGTAGTGGTAAGTTTATAAATTTCGATTCCTGTTGTAATTTGCCGAACTAAAGACCGTGGGCCAACTGGCCTGAAATACTATATCGTTTGTCAGGGTGTGACTATCAACCAACCGTCAAGGGGCCCTGGTGACATTTACTATGGGTGTTTTGGGTTGACATACACACACACGCGCGCGCGGACACACCGCCCCCGTCTTGTAGGTGAAGTTCCTGCATAGCATGGTACTTTGCGGGCATGAGAGGCCGAGCGACGAGAAACGAGGCTAGAATTGGATTGGGTCGACCCGAGCTCTGGGGCAACCAGGTCATCCATCCACCGCAACGGACGGAGGAGCAGTTCTTCAAGAAGAGCACAAGAACTAGAGTTCAAGTTTAGATTGAATGGCCTGCCGTGTACAAGTAAGTATATCGGGCTTGTTCGATGCCGATTCTAGTTGAACATACATACGTACATACATACTACTCGTAATAATTAACGGAACATCGAAGTCATTCAAGCCATCAAGCCTCGTTTCTAACAAGGCACCACCACTGACGACGCGTCGCTTGCATTAGCCCAGAGCGACCCAAACATCCATCCGTCCGTCGGAAGACGGATCCTTGGACAGGATTAACACCGAGAAATACTTCCCAGTCACAAAATTAAAAATGTCGCCATCCTTCCCAGCATCTTGTGACCATCTCACCGAAAACAATGAAACAATAGTCAATTGTAATCGATGGAAAAGGACCCACAAGCCCCAGATGACCTGAAGTGGAAAAAAAGGAGTGTCGAAGGATAAAGAAACCCAATCTTTCTAGCACGCAACTTGACCGATAGTAAGTGGAGGACTTCGAGAGAAGAGTTACCATCGATTGATTTATGGTGCGATGAATAGTGTTTGAGAAGAAAAGGGAAGGAAAAAAATAATAAAGCTGGAATGTCTTTTTTGTGGCATAGTGGTATACAAGTTACTTGGTTTAGTGGTAAACGACAACAAATTATTTGGTTTAGTGGTAAACACGACAAATTATTTGGTTTAGTGGTAAACACAACAAATTATTTGGTTTAGTGGTAAACGAATTTAAAAAGTATTCCCTGCTTGCTATGGACATGGGCTTGTACTTTGGAGTTACAAGCGCTACTTCGTATTACTTTGTCATTGGTTTTGGTAGGTGTACCTGATGAGCCTGCCTCCATTTTAATTGTGCATTGAGCCAATAATGCCTTGGCTGCCCCTTTTGCACGAGATACCAGGGCAAACTCCCGAGGTTTTCAATCCTGCTTGTGCACAGATATTGCTCACAAACCAAATTTGTACCAAGCTTATGGAGACGAGAATCCACGTGACTTGAAGGGGAGGAAAATGGATTTAAAAACAAATTTTGTGGGAAGAACAGGTCCTTGAAAATTTCTTCGACTTTGAATTTCTGGCACCGGAAGATGGCCTCATCCACGTCCTCCCCGAACAACTAACTTCCCTCTCCCGTCTCATCCTCGTTCCGGACATCCAGGTCTACTCAGGGTCTAGGTACGGTCTTGGTACCGCCACTCAGCGAGAACCCAAAACCAGGGCCTCCCAAGTTCTGGCTTGCCACTCGTGCTGCACAATTGCGCGCTCAGCTCGCTTGCTCAAACCACAAAACCCCTCCGCCCCTCCACAGGAACAAGGCGACCTATCCGACTGAATTTGGCAATCCGTGCGACATGGTGAGAAGCCGATGTCGACTGATATCTACCGCCGAGTAAGCAAGGACAGGAAGAATCGCTGCTACCGAAACCAAAAGAGCGCGTGATGCTATCCAATCTGCACCTTCTCCCCGCCTTCGCTGGACTCTGCGTCTCGTCACCGTCCAGCCTCATTTCTCTCCCTTTTCCCCTGCTATATAATCTACGTGACAAGCCTCTACGGGGACCATACAAGCCCCGTTCGTAGCTCTCTCTCGTCGAGAGAAGAAACAAAACCCACGATTTGCCTGCACCTCACGGCTTTCAATCCGCTTGGTGTTAACTTATTCATATTCATTCGCAAGTGGGAGAACGATCCAAAGGTCTAGACAACCGGTCCGCTCCACCCTGGTTCCACCGTTTTTGCTTTGATGCGGCCCCAGGACTAAAATCGGACGAACATATCTCACTTTCCTTTCTGTATGGCTTGGGCATGCACTGCACGTTGGGGATTCGATCTTGTCTCCAGATGCTACCTCGTGTCGTATTGCTTCCGCAGTATATAGAAGAAAATACCAATTGCACTCTTTTATAATATCAATATCCCGACCCATTTATCCATCGTACCCCTCAGAACGCCATACATGGTATCCCAATCCCGTCAAACCGAAAAACGCGGTCCCAACGCTGCTCTGAGAAAGAAGACCAGAAACAAAAAAGTACACGAAATGCAACCAAGCCTAAGATGTCATGTTCAAGCACGATGAAAAAAAGATAGAGACACAGTCTTCAGATCGAAGCACCAGGAAAGCTCTCTGGCTCGTTGTCGAAAATGAACTTCTCGTCGGTAAAGGACAGTAGGAACCTGGACACTAGCTTGCCCGAGTAGTCAAAGGAGACGTCGCGATGGGGATACTGCTCGTTGTTCGGGAGGATACAGCCCATGACGAGGTCGAGAAGATTACACCCTGTGAGTTATAGAATATGGTTAGTTACCAGACAAATCGAAGAAAAAGTGTAAAGAGACGTACCAGTCTGGCCCTCAAGAATCTGCTTAAGCGAATACACAAGCTCAATCGCTGGAGGATCCAAATCCCCATTCCCAATAAACCCATCATCCACCAACGGATTAAACGACTTCGCCGACATATCCTTACTATGCGTCTGATAAATCTGATGAAACTGGTACGTAAACTGCCTAAACGGCAACTTCTCAATCTCAGCATTAACGTCAAGCGCGACCTTGCGGTCGTACGTGGGCGGGAGCTGCGTCTTGTTGTTGATCTCGTTCTCCGTGATGACGAAGTAGTCGGCCGCCGTCTCGACGGATTCCATGAAGAGACAGAGGATAAGGAAGGCAGCGAGGCAGGGGGCCCATTCTTTGCGGGATTTAGGCTTGAGGGATTTGGAGAAGGCTTCGAAGAGGTGTTGGACTTCGCGCTGCATCATGTCGTCGAGGACGGCTTTGATTTGGCGGTTGAGGACGCGGGATGTTACCCAGTGGGCGTGCTGGGGTACGAGTTTGGTGTCGCGGAGGCTGAGGACGCTGTTTCGCGTCATGCAGAGCTGGCGGGTTAGGATGTAGTGGAGGGTGTAGACGTTCATGGCCCGACGAACGATGAGGGACTGCCAAAACGAAAGCTGTTAGCATCGGGGGTAGCGATGGAGGACCCCAACGAGAAACTTACATCAGTTTGTGCGCGGTATTTATTGACGATATGCAGAAGCTGCCTCGGGAGATCAGTATGCTGCAGCATCTCGGTCAGTTGCTCCGAGTACGCAGGCTCCCGAATAATCTCCTGCACATATTCCTTGCCCCGCTTCTTAAGCTCGTCCCTCCCCTGCTCCGGGTCGATGCCGATCGGCACGGCATTCCTCGCCTGAATATCCATGGTGTTCTGGTCGGCATGCAAGTGCCAGTGTCGCATGATATCGGCTGTCTTGGGCGTGAAGAACTTGGCCTGGACGGCCAGGACGGCTCTAAACCGCGTGCCAGAGAAGAGCTCCACGGTACAAGGCTGCTCGAGACCCTCAATGCTGAATGACTCGATGTTCTCGGCGATAAACTTGACCACCTCCTCCTTCCTGAGATGTCCGCGGATGAAATTCGGCAACAGAACGGGAAGGAAATCAGGAAACTGCCAACACACAATCTGCGGCACATTGATCATAAGCTTCTTGCAATTCTTGCAAGGCCTCTCCTTATCACACTTGACCTTCCGGCTATGGCAGCAGAAACACGCGCCGAGCCTTCGCACCTGCAAAGCATTCTCCTTGGTGTCGTTGGCCAATGGACCTTTGCGGCCCTTGTGCGACGTCCGGAAGGCCTCCTCGAAGCACTCGAAGGGGTTGGGTCGGCCCGAGCTCGAGTGCGCGCTGATGGAGGTGGGCGTCATGATGACGAATTTGCCCGCCTGCTCGGACGCGGGCTTCTTCTTCTTTTTCTTCTCGACTTTGCCTTCTTTTACCTTGCGGATGGGGATGGCGCCCTTGATTCCCGATTCCATCATGGGGGAGGGCGAGCTGTTGTTGCTTGAGGAGGAGGAGAGGCTGTCGAGGATGGGGGAGAGGGATTGTTCTAGGGTTTGTTCGGCGTTGAGGGCCTGCTGCTCCCAGCTTGATACGTCGGAGATGGAGCGGAAGCTCGTGGAGACCAGACCCATCTCGGGCTGTTGGAGTTGGCTGAGGACATCGAGGCCAACAAGGGCATCGGCGCTGTTGCTGAAGTCATTGTTGAATAGGAATTGTCCCGCCAGTTCTATCATACTCGGCCCGGTTAGCACAGAACACTTGCAGTCGCTCTCTCAATGCTCTAATACTAGCAGTCCAACCAAACTCACCATTCATCTCATTCATATCATTCATCTGAGCTCCAGGAAAAAGTAAAGTCTGCGGCGTCAAACCCATAGACCCGGCCGTAGCCGCCCCCGACTGCTGCATAAAAAGCGACGACGCCGACTGCGCCGACGGCGAGGCCGAAACCCCCGGCGACACAAACCCGTCACCCATGGGATCCGCGAAGCCGACGGCGGAATCCACGGGGAACTGGGGCTGGTCGAGGTCGAGAAAGGCCGGCGACTCGGGGGTCGCCACGACGACGTGACCCCCCGTGCGGCCGACTATGGCGAAACCATTGAGGCTTCCGCTCGCCGGGCTGGGTAGGAAGCCGATGGAGGAGGGGCCGGAACCGGTGCTGGCGTAGTCGATGAATTGCCAGGATTCTTCGGAGTCGCTCCGGGGATCGTAGGGGGAGGAGGCCAGGGGGGTTGGTCCGCGCGACATGGTGGACGCCATGGACGAGATTGTTTTTCGCCTTTTTTTCCACTCGTATTCCTCTTAGTCGTTTCCTTTTCTTCCCTCTTTCTCGATTTCTTCAACTCCGAGTTATTTCGGGGCACCGGAATTGTTTTCTCGGTGATGTTCTTTGGTCGCAAGATAGAATTGTACCCACTACCAACTCTCCCGTAGCATCAGGATCAAATCGTTCGTTCCGGTGCGCAATGAGGGTGAGGTGTGTGTCCTTCACACAACCTCATAGATTCACACCGTCAAACAGAAATAAATAATATGTCGAAACCTCTAGTTGTTATGAAGACAATGTACCCTAAGATTCCGAAAACCCTTTTTCACAAGAACCGAGGGAAATGACCCAGGCTGGCGACTCTTCATCTTTTGTAAAGCAAAGACGCCATCCCGCATCGCCCCTCGCTAGGCGCTAAACCCGATTCGGATACCGACGAAAGGATGCGCAGTCCAGAATGCGTGACCGATGGTGGGTTTTGGGACGAGAAGAGCAAAGTGTCGCCAGGCTTTACGGTGGCTGAAAGTGTACTTGGGGTTCGGCGAGATAATGTCTCGTCATTCAGTAAATGGTTCTCCCTTGCCGTTTTCTACGCGCAGCGTCCAAGATTGTCCTGCTTCCTTCGGAGATCTACGAGAAAACGGTCAAGCTGGAGTCTCTTAAACAGGGTTGCACGGCGTGCCTAAACGGTGAGATATTACTGGCCGATGACAGGTCGGTGATGGAAAAGGAAGTTGTCGGCCCTTCCGGTATAAGAACAGACCAAAGCCACTCGCCATTCTCTCCTGTTCAATTGAGCGGTCGATAACGAGGAACCCAGAAAGAGATATCGACTCCGTCATCGCTATCCGAATCGGCAGGCGTTTGTCGCTGACCGTTGTCTGAAGATGCGTGGTATAAATGGTACCCTGCCTCGCTGAAAATCCTGGCGCGACCGACTGCCGAATTCCGCATTTCCTCACCGGGCAGCTCGGCCAATTGCGACCGGCTCATTCACAGCTTGGCTGCACTTGCTCGCCTCACCTGTTCAGCCAAGTCTGCGAGGGAGGGCCAGCTCTTTGCTATCCCCCCTCCCAATTTACAGCAAGTGCAGCATTTCTGCTTGATATTTTGACGCGGCACATCGCGTATGGGAGGGCATATAATAGAGAGAACCCGCGGCATCCGAGTCTGCCTCTGAAGTTGGGCATCAATGAGCCTCGAGCATAAGAGACACTCGTCGTCTCACGCCTCGTTGCTAGCCCATGATGCCCAAGGCGACGAACACGTATCCAAAGGCGAACTTATGCACAACTCAGCCTTCGCCTGCTCTTGAGCAGACTTGCGCTGCGGCACATTCCCCTCTCTAATTCCTCTACGGTTGAGCAGCCTGCTGCCGAGCTAGAACCCCAAGAACAAAACGGCATTGATGCATCTCCAAATCACCGCCTTTTGGCAACATACAAACGTCATTCTCGACGCGAAAACGGATACAGACACGGCTTAAGCCGTGGTTTGGGGGTAATATGTGTGAACTGTTTTGTACAACTCTAATAGCAACAGGCCACCCACGACCATTCATGTGCTTGGTGTTATCTCGCCTTCTCGGGCATAAATTGCTGGCCCGTGTGACAAAAAAGGTAAATCGGAATGAGATGAGGAAAGGGCAAGGAAAAGAAATCAGTAGACGTGTTGCTTGAGGAGAAGGACCGTTGCCAAAGGAGGAGCGGATGAGGAAATAAATCAGCTTTGCCCAAGGGAATCGATATGAAGCTTCCAGTAATGCTAGGTCTGATGCCACCGCTGGTATACCGTGTATATCCTGTAATGTTGCTTTGCCAGTTTCCCCGGAAATAGGAAAAAAAAAAAAAAGAAGAAATAAAGGAAAGGGGTATAGATCATCGGCGGAAAGGGTAAGGAGAAAAGGAAAACGAAGTTGACGATGATAAAGCCGAATCGAAAAAGCACACATTTCCACTTCAAAGCAGACGCGCAAGAGAACGACAAAAACCCAACAAGGAACCAAAGATACGTCAAAACTCTCGATTATCAGCTGCGGTACCTTGCTGGCGCCCGATTCTGAATCTGTTTCTCCGTTGACGCGTACAACTTATCCAAGAAATCCATTGCCGATGCATCTCTCAAGATCTTAGCCACCTGTATCCCCGCGGACAGCAGCTGCAGCACGTGTCTATCGTCCTTGAGCGGACGCCTCTGCTGCTGCCCGTTCTTCATCCCCGCCGCCGACGACGGCGCGTACCGCATCTCGAGCGAGTGCTCCAGCGTCGGCACGAACTGCTTAATCTGCCCGTTGTACAGCACCCGCGCCGGGATCCGTCTCTTGGTCGCCAGGCGCTTGAGGAGGTACACCCACTCCACCCAATCACGGTCTTGCGGCTTTTCGACCGGACGTGTGTTGGGCGCTAGTGGTATGGGGAACTGGTACTTGGCTACGAAATCATAGGCGCATTTCGACAGGCGCTCGTTCATTTGCCGCAGGATGTAGTCTTGTTCCTGGATGGGGAGATTAGTGGGGAGGTGCGGGAGGTCACGCTCTTGCATGGCTATGTATTCGGCCGAGGGTGGTTGGAGGAAGTGGTGGGGTCCGTCGAACTCGTCGCGGTTGGACGGCCGTCTCTGCGCTGGCCGACCGCTTATGTCGACGCCACCGCCTCGTCCCGCGCGGTACCTGGGCCCTGAGGGTGGCGACGCAGGTCCAACGTCGTTATCAAGCGAGCAGTCTGAGAGATTCGAGGATGCTATGATGTCATCGACCGAGTCTGTCGGCGAGTACATGGCGCTCTGGGAGTTCCACACAGTCGTTGAAGATCCACCGCCATTCAAAGGGCCATACCCCGAACTGGTAGGCGGAAGAAACCCAACGGTTGAGGTCGGTCGACCTGGAGAAAACGCACGTGGGGCAGCCGAGACGGGAAATGATGTCTCGACCCGAGGTGGGCCGTGGCCGTTCATCCCGATGGGGACAATATATGGCCCTGACGAAAGTGCAACACTTGAAAGACGTCAATACGTGGTTAAAAGTCATTCCCGAAAACGTAGACGACGACCAGTGCCCAACGGATCCAGAATCAAGGCAGAGAAGAAGAACAGGCAAAAAAGTAAAACAAAACAAAATAAGATAAACTCCTGGGTATGACGAAGGACGGCTCGACTTACCCTGATGGCTGGGAGTAAGTACGGCCGGGTGGACTACTACCCCGCCGCGTATCAAGATAAGCAGGGCTACAGAAGCCTTGTGTTAGTTCCCCTTGTGACGACCCATCGATGCATCTGTGTACCTGCAGCATCATGTGTTGTTCACACCTACCTCCGTGATGTGTTCCAGAGTGCCGCACCAGGCCCCGGACTTGCAGGACTACTCCTAAAGGGATCTTGGTGGGTAACCTGTCTGCGACTCATGACGCAATAATCTATATGCCTTGTTGCGGGTCGGGATGTGGGATGTTTGACGCCTTCCGGGATCCAGGAGACTCCAACGCGATTATGGAAATCGCAGGTGTGGTTAAGAGATATGCGTACTAGCAACCAGGGCTTCCAAGGTTCGGGAGGTCAGAACGAAGAAAACCAGGACGAGACTTGGCTAGGTTTGAGAATACCAAAATGGACAAAATGCATTCGAAGAATAGCCAGGAGAACAAGAAAAAAGAAAACAAAAACAAAACGGAGACGGGACGGGCGAAAGTTTCAATGCCTTCTTTGACAAGACAAGATCTTCTCCCCCAACAGGACAGGGCAGGTAGATAGAAACCCAACACGCTTTTTTCCTTTCAAGGGTAAGGCAGCTTCTGGCCTCGCTGCATGAAAAAAAAAATTGGGGACTCAAGATATTCGATAGACAAGGACGAACAAGCGTCCACAAGACATGCGCAACGTAGAAATAAACTCCTGGGGTTCGATCAATCTGGATCCTAGGCTTCCAAGGTTTGGCTATGATTGTGGTATCCGTGGACTTGAGGCCTGATAGTACTTCCGGGGATCCTCGGACCGTGGACTGGCCGTAGGGCTGTAGAGGACTGGAGGGAGTGAATAAATTGACAGTTTCTGGTTAGGTTTGGCGCGTAGATTCGGGTACTGAAGATAATACCCTCAAATTTCAATGCCGGCCCCAAGAAACTGGCAAACGTCCGAGTTAGGACAGCGCAGAAGACTCGAGGAGTATACACGAGATAGATCGTTCTCAGGCTGGTACTGAGGATATCTCGAAATCCCGAGGGGCAATAGGACTCAATGACACGAATTTCAGACGTTATGGCTGCCAGATTTTTTTGGGCAAGAGCCGAGAACAGACAGAGGAGAAGAATGTGAATTTGGCTGGTGTGTGCATGCAATGGCTTAGTTAGGAGGGTACGGAGGGTTTTTCGGTTTAGTATTGCTAGTTCGGAATGGGGGCATTTATGTTAGAGTCTAGCGGCGTGGCACTCCTCAGTAGGACCGTGCCTCTCTCCATCCAAACGCCCCCCGTACACGGAATGCCAGTGTTGGTTCGACGTATTTAATTAGCCTGCGTCGTCTTCAACCGCATTTGAAAGAGCCGGTCCGTCCACTGAACGGTGGACAAGCAGCTCGAAGAAGCTCGAAGCCAACTAGCGAGCTCAGAATGATTCGGGGTTGTGGAATCTACAGGTTTGGCGACGAGGCGCATCTTGGTTCGTCTACGGATGGTGAAGAGGACGCACCGAGGATGGAAGCTGGAGTCCGGGTTGCTTCCATCCGCAGAGCAATTGGTGGCTCACCCGGACAGAGTGAACCGCCGGGGACCTCATCTGACACACCCCCTCGTACCACCAACAGCTCGGAAAACCGTCTCGGATGCCAGTATCGTGGGTGCTACTCAAAATGTGCAGGCAAATTACCAGCTAAGTGGTAGGATACTCGCAACTTGCTTTCGTCCGGGCTCACGTAATTTGCACAATGCGTAGGTACGTATGGTCCGCAGGGCGAGCTGATACCATCCGGAATTACTGGCTTGCCAGAGGGCCACGATTCCTGGAGGACGAAAAGCCCGACCGTGTTCACCCGAGGATAAGGTACGCAACAACCACTCAACGATCACTAACGTGGGGTGGCGGGGGCGGATTGGACAAATGCAGGGAAATACCCTGTTGAATAACAGAGCGGTGACCAAGGTCTATTTGGTGAGAGTGAAGGTGT
Source organism: Scedosporium minutisporum (assembly GCA_034774675.1). Classification (NCBI taxonomy): domain Eukaryota; kingdom Fungi; phylum Ascomycota; class Sordariomycetes; order Microascales; family Microascaceae; genus Scedosporium; species Scedosporium minutisporum. The sequence goes on from SJVG01000532.1 coordinate 13,676, forward strand.
TGTATGGGCAGATTTCGAGTTGGGCAGCAAGGTTGACGGTAGGTTTTGGCGCCTAACCAGCATGCACTCTGGGGGATATTACATGGTGCGTTCTTATTCGTGGGGGAGGCCGGCCTGATGAAGTGGTAGGAAAAAGTAACAAAAATGCTCATGCAGGATGCAAGTCCAAGCCCGTCTCCGTCGACGTGGAACGTATTAAGGCAAAAGCGGACGTTCAACTCTCTGAAGGAGAAAAAAACAAGTTGGATATCCGGCATCTGGTTTCTTCACCAAGCCGGGTTGACGCAGATACCAAGGTGGAAAAGATAGGATTGCCGCAACACTTGTGCGAAAGTTGAAATGCAAGAATGCAGTGGTGGTGTATGTGAGGAGGAGTATGCGTTTGGAGATCAATGTAAGACGACGAATTATAGAATATAAATTCAACAGCAAAGCAAAGCGGTCCCTCCAGCTCCTTCGGCTTACCAAATCCTCCGCAATGACCGAACCTGGCTTTTCGGACAAGCTCATTGTCTGGCGGAGGTGGACAACGGACTAGTTGTAAAGTATGGCACCGGGAACCTTAGTCACTTGGATGGAGTCTCGATGAGCACACCAGCAACCAAGCGATGCGTGTGGCTTGAAGCCACCCAGAAGAAATGAAATGCATCGGTTTCTTCCGCCACGGGAAGGAGGGGGCGATGACACCCGAAAATTGTCGCTTCACGATCGAGCAGAGAGAACAGCCCATCGCTCCGCCTTGAGACTCGAAAGGGTCTGCTTCGTCCAGCAAGTCTGGTTTCCAGGGCTGTCTGTCTGTCTCGGTTTCGACGCAAGATGAATATGCAGAATGCCAATGTGCAGCTACACATCAGTCTAGGACCTGATTGAGTGATCAACCCAGACCGAAGGGAATTCGACGCTTTATCAGGGACGTGTAAGAATTTTTCCTGCCGCTCCAAGGATGGGAAGGTAAGATGCGGTCTAGATTCATCCTGTGAGTCACAAATGCGAATATGACGGTTTTGAGTCTTGTCCGAACAGATGGATGCTCATATCTCGAGTAATGTCGACTGGCTGAATGCCTCCACGAGCATGTGTTGATGTGTTGACATCACATTGCCAACAAAGCCTGGAGGGTCTGGGACGGGCCGGATGAACGAGGTCGATTGCCCCGAACGATTAATAAAGCAGCAAGTGTCGTTGTACGAGAAGGCTGTATATCATGATTTCGGGTTATTGGTTAACGAGCAGTTGAGCTTCGCCGCTAGACTCCACCCTCCCACCCTGATGTACCGAGTGCATCATGCCGAACACGCAGTGCAGAGCGAAAAGCCCGTCAATCGACATTGCGAGTTTCTCTCGCACGAATGGTCCGCCAGCTGGCCAGTCCCGAGGAAGGAAAAAAAAAATAGGAGGAGAATGTTCAGGGCTTGTGGCAAAATTCCTACATTCCCGGGCACGGAGGCGTGGCCAGAGACTCAGAGAAAGTCGGGAGATAGTAGTGAGAGTACGAAGTAAGGGAATCAATGTGTCCGCTTCGCATCCCGAAGGCTCGCTCTTGACGGGAGAATGTTCGTTTGTATGATCGCTTTGTGATGATTCACGAGTGGCTCCCGGCAGTTTGAGTCTCGACGCTTCCAAGCTTCCATGCCTGGCATGGCCCCTCACTGAAAACAAACTCGTCGATGCACGATGCGTTGGCACTGCAGCCAGCCCCGACGTCGATTACTGGCCCATGTCCGGCTTGACACCAACAATGGACGGCGATAGGCTGGGGAAAGTGCAATCACACCCCCGCCCACACTCGAACCCCCTCTTTTATTCGTGTCATTTGAAATTTTAGTGAAGGCCATTATGCTCACATCACGTAGACAGGAGAGAAGATGTCGCGGGTGCCGTCATTGTCGGCCTATTATCTTTGCAGGCAGCGAAGAGGACGTGGGCGGAACGAGCATCCGGGCAGTGTGACGGCCAGTTTTCGAGGCCATTCACACTTTCTCCCAGCCAGTCGATTGTGCCAGCTGCATAACTGACCCAGGGAGACTACCTTGATTCGACGGAGAACAGCGCAATATTCCAGCGAGAAAGCGAGAGAGTAGGCGGACCATGGTAGAACACGGTAGACCACAGTAGTCTAGGCCCCATCAATTGTGGGTGATCACAATCACACTGCATTGATGAGATGGCAGGATGAGTTGGCCAAGGCGCCGAAGCAGCGAATTGGAGCCCGCAAAGACTGTCGGAAGGGTTCTCCTTCCTCCACTTCAAATTTCCAAATTGTCGGCTGATTTTGCAGGGGGGCGTGTTGGAGTCGTTGAAGTCGTGCTTTCCCAGTTCCCGAAGCATTTAAAATAGTCAAGTGCCCCCTCGTCCGACCAACCTCGTTCCTTCCCTCTACCCAACTAACCAGACATTTGTGCCCAACGATCCATTCTTGTCCAGTCAAGACGCGCTTTCCTCGAGCATTTCGACTGTACTTTCCAACACTCCCAATCTTCTCCTTCCCCCTGTTCATTATAACCGCTCGCCTTGGACCCGCTTCCCTGCTCCCAAGCCTATTTCATCGTTCCTTCCGTCCTGCAAACCCCCCTGGACTGCACTTTCTTCTCTTTTTCATACATCATCATCACCAACATCCACACCCAGAAACACACACGCTTGGATTCCTGGAGACCAACCAGTGTGTTTTATTTGAACGACAACGCAAGAAGATTATTCTTTGCATACAACCAACTGGTTCAGATTATAAACTTTGATCTGTGACCAGAGCCGGACCTGTACACCTGTACACAATCCACTTGGACCTACCATTTACTGGCTGATCTGAAGGACCTTTTTTCTTTCTCTCAAATATGCCTGGTTTTAAGAAGATTGACGAGGTCACCTCCCCCTCTAGGTATTGTTTTTCATTCTTTCACGTCCTGGGAGGCCGTTTGCTTTTGATTTCTCTCGATTTGTTGCTGTTTTGATTTTCTTTTTATCTGTTATATTTGTTCTGAAGTCATGTTGTTTCCTTTGTGTCTGCCAACCCTGGCATCTTACTGTACCAGTCAGTCAAGGCAAGCCAAGCCACTTCCCGGACGGACAATTGGATTCAGGATACCATGAAGACCACAAGGAACTCGGGACCAGGCTGTTCTATTTGGATCACTCGCTCCGTCCGGACGAGTTCCGAGCTGAATGGCTGCATTTGCACCTTCACGCCGGACCACCCGGACTTTTTGGAAACAAAAAATAATCAAGCTTCTGTTGCTCAGGAGGTAGGTCTGAGGACTTCAAACAACATCGGACCTGGATTTGATCGGGGTGTTCTCGTTCATTCAGTCTTCGCCATGGATCTCTTACAGTTCGTCTTTTTTGAGCTTAAAATGCCGGATGGATTTGTTCGATCGCCACTCTCGGAACGCAAGGATATGTTGTTTCAGTCTTGCCATGTAAGCCCGAATGGGTTGGCAACGTTCTGAGCAGCATTTTCACCCTGGGTAATGTCACGCTGTGATAGAACCCTGGATCCGCAATCTAATTCGATTGCTTCGTGCGACCGCACCTTGGATAACAAGCCCTGGATTTGAGGAGTCCCTTTTTTGGATTGGATCCCATGGATGGAATCGACAATACTATGGTTTCTAGACCGGATACTGTTCTTATTATGGCCCTTTTTGGATTGGAGACATGGATCGGACCCTGGATTTCATACGACAGTCTTTTGTTCTTGTTTCTTGGTTTTCTACTTCATTTCGCCCTTTGATTGTCCCGCACTCTTGGTGAAGTATATCGGATCGGATCTCGGACATTTGGAACGAGAAGGCAATCGATTCACTCGCCGCCGCAACCTCTCCTGGATAGATATCTCCCTCTACTTCGGCTTCGACAACCCAACTCTGCACCCTGTGACACTAATTCTTCTGGTCCCTTGTACCCGACAATTTGTTAATCCTGGAGTGAAGAACATTCATGAAGGTTGCCCTGGACACTACTGAAATCGACTTGACAACAACTTGGACGATAGACGATTTTCACTGCCCTATCTATCCCTGGACTCATTGGCTCTGCTTGTTTTACTGCCCTGGATACAAAGTGATGACTAGCCTGGCTAAGCTCTTGACTCACTACACTCACCTGGTTTGTGCCTATACCGCCCTTGAGATTTGTAAAGTAACAAGTAGCTAACATGTTGAGCGACAGGATCAAGTCTGGTTCAGCTTCGGAAGAAGTTCTTCCCATCCCCGCGCAATCAACCACAACACTCGTACTCTTTTTCTCAATCTGTCTCTTTACTCTGTTTTCGTGTTCTTGTCATGAACCGGCTCATCGAGTCTTAGCACACGAAGGTAGTGGAGTAACAGCACACTAACCTCGACGGACTGCAGTGAATTTAGCCTTGGCATAGTGCCCAGTTCCGATATGTACTCCTCCTTTGCACAAACAGGACCAGCGGACCATCTTGGTTCGCCATGGGTTAGTGCGGTGGACGGACAGCACATGAATGATTTCCCAGGACATTCCGTGGATGCCGAGGATTATTCCCTTGCTGTCTATGGAGCTCCCACGCCACCTCATGGAACCGAATTGGATTTGACAGAGGAGTTCCGGAATAAGTGCGCTTCCCCGCGCTCAGAATCCGTGAAGAGGTTATCATCTCGCAGCCCGGGAATTTCCTCAAAGCGGAGGAATACCAAATCTAGCGGCGTCTCCAAGACCCAGGCGAGACTCGCACCAGCCCCGACATCATCAAGGATGTCTAGCGCGGGCTTGACAGGTAATGCTATGTCTTTCCAGAATACCAATGGCCACTTCATGGGCTTGAACCAGCCCCTATTCCAGGAACCGGATCAGACCGACACCCTCTCCCACATGTACTACCAGGATTTCCCCGGCCTAGAGCTTGGCATGGGCTCAATGACCGGAATGTCCTTCCCCGAACTTAACAACCCCCTACACGTTGATCCCACCCACATGCAGTTTGACCCAGACGCCAGTCTCACTGCTACCTCCACTCCCCGTTCCTGGAATGCCACTTACACCCCTCCCCACTCCCCCCAAAATGCAGAGGAGACCTGGTACCAGCCATCCCTCGGTTCCTCGTCAGAAAGCGCAGGATCTTCGCCCTCTGACTACGGTATGGGACAGACCTACTCCCTTGGTCAGGATCTTGCCATCCAGGGACTCGGCGGCAATGGTGATATCTCTGCCATCGGCCGCGATGACTCGTTCGTGGTCTCCGCTGGGCCCGCTCGCCGATCTAGGTCTGAAGGTGAGACCGCAAGGGACCACGACCTCTACAAGAATGCCGCCCCTCACTCGGACGGCCTTTTCCATTGTCCCTGGGAGGGAACCTCGGAGTGCCACCACAAGCCCGAGAAGCTGAAGTGCAACTATGAGTAAGAATGCCCCAGTTTTAAAACGAATCTTTGCAGCTTGAATACTAACCCTGATTCCTTCCTTCTTTTACAGCAAATTCGTCGACTCTCACCTGAGGCCCTATCGCTGCAAGGTAGAGTCGTGCGCTGAAGCGCGGTTCTCTTCTACCGCCTGCCTTCTCCGACATGAGCGCGAGGCCCACAGGATGCACGGCCACCAGGCTTACAACTGCACTTACAAGGGATGCGAACGCTCCCTTGAGGGTAAGGGATTCCCCAGGGCCTGGAACCTCAAGGACCACATGAGGCGTGTGCATAATGACCATGGCGCTGGTCCCAGCTCCGGATCCCAGCGCGGAACCGAGGACCAAACCAAGGCCCGAAGGAAGAGCAAGACCTCGACCTCTGCCAGCAGCAGCCGTAAGTCCTCCAAGTCCATGCCTACGGTCGATCACGCTGTCGATGAGGCCATGGACCGAAGGCAGCAGGACTATATGGCGTGGGACGACTACTATAAGTCGCTCCAGGGTGCCGTTCAGCAACTCGGCAAGCCCGCGGATATCGAGGCCGGCAGGCAGCTCAAGAAGGCCCAGGAGTACCTCACCCAGATGTCCTCGGTGTATGACCGTATCCATCCCAAGGCCGCTGGTTCTTCTCGTCGCCACACTCTCGGAGATTGAATTGACTTGTGAGTATTTCCTTCACAACAACTTGACATGATAACGTGTTTGGAAAACGGGGAACTAATATGGTTGAATGATAACAGGTAGTTTGTGAATATTATCTACTACTTGGAAGATTTGGCCGCTCCGAGATTCTCCTGCAAGTGCAGAAGGATCGCTTCCCGTTCCGGCATTCAAGGCCCGGCGAGGAATTTCTTGAATGCCGAGATGTCCAGGATCTCAAAGGCGAAAAACTACCTGGAAATGACTTCCTTACTCTCTTCTATCTGGTCCACTCTTATCCAGCTCGACAACATTTTCTTGGGAGGTCTTTTTCCTGCTTTTGACGTTTACTGCCGAGACAAAGGACTTTTTGAGGTTTCTCTCCACCTCACGCCAGCCCTGGCCGGGATGAGAGAACCCACCTGACTGCTCGGAAGGTTTGAACGACGCGTGGTACTCTGTTTTTACCAATTCCGTTCTTTCCACTCCGGAACCCCGATGAGTAGAGAGCCTTTTCGGGGAGGTGTCTACTGACATCCGGGTTCCTTGGAGTCATGCGAGTGTTAGCGGGGACTGGGGTCTATGAGAACCCCAGTCTCCCGACTCATGCTACTTTGGATATTCAGGGAAGAATCCTATCTAGGACTTCCCTTGACAAGAGGTGGACATGTATGGCATTGTGTGTGATGAGCTCCTTGCCACCCAAATCCTGTATTGAGATCGAATCTGCTTTGGTGTGTTGGCCAGAGATGTGTCTGCGTTTCCTACTGGAAGCTGCGCTCATGGCGTCCATTCTCTTTGTTCCTTTCTCGATTTTTCTTGACTCATGTATTGGGCATCAGCTACACACACATTCGTTTGGATCTTTTATATCTTGTCTTTCTTCTTATTTATTCTTGTATGGTGGGGAGATTTGTTTTAACAATGGCAATTTTTCTCTTGAGCTTTTTTGTCCACGTTGAATCTTTTGTACCGGCCAGAAAAGATGTGTTTTTTTTTTCCTATTTCTTCCATGATACGACTTTTATCTTTTGCATCTTTATTTAATCTTCATTTTTAAAAGAAAAGAAAAAAAAGAAGAAAAAAAAGCGAGGAGAATCCGTGTTTCTTTTGCATGTTCATCAGCGACGCTAGCATTACTTCCCTAGATCTAGATGGCATATTACACTGGAAAAATGCATACCTCGTCATGAAGCCTTTTGTTTCCTTGCATATTCCTATTCATAGTTCTAGAACGAAATAAGAAAAATAGATGGTAGAATGAAAGTGGTATTTTCCCAGACCCGAACCTTTTTTAATGAGAGTGGTATCTTTTATGAGAACGCCGAAATCCATAAACATGCAAAAACAAACAATGATGCCACGCCTGATATAATCGTACAGAACACAACGAATATTGTAAAATATGTCACGTTTAGGCAGCGGGACGCTTGCCTTTTAAGTCCCTAATGCCGTTTGCCAATGGCGGCAACGGCTTGTTCAAGTCCGGAGGCAAGCGAGGTTTTTTCTGAATCTCTTTGACGAAGACGATGGGTACCTCGTGGTCCGACTCGACATTCTTCGAAACCCCAGTCTCCAGGTCCGACCGAGGAGATATGGAGTCAAAGAGGCGAGGCACGTAGCGGACGAAGAATGGTTTTGTGGCGGGAATGGAAACACAGATCTAGGGTTGAGGGGGTGCTTGTATAAGTGGCGATACACACTAAGGGAAGGGAAGTGAGAGTAAAAACTTACGATTCCAAGAAATAGCTCAATGGCACTCGCAAGCCAAGAAATCCACGAATGCCACGTAGAGTCAAAATCCGCAGACGTCGTCATAATAAACATAAGATACGTCCTCACAATCCCAGCAAGGCAAGCCACCCAGCCCGTAGCGAAGAGCGCCATAACAACCATCATTTGCCTCCGGGGCAAGATCCTAGACCGAAGGACAACGACCATGGGCAAGATGACGAGGATGAAGTCCATCGCTGTGTTGTAGATCCCGGCGATGAGGATGCCGCGGCTCTCGTTGAGGCAGTTGCGCTGGTCGGCGGACTTGAAGATTTCCCAGTAGTCGGAGATGGGGCGACATTGGGTGAAGAGGACGACGAGGTAGGTGATCATGCCGAGGAGGTTGAGAACGATGAGGAAGATGACGAATTTGCGGATGCGGTTGGAGACGGGGGTGGCGAGGCGGTAGACTAGGGCGAGGACGGAGAGTTTGGTGAAGGTGGTTGCGAAGTCGAAGAGGGAGAAGCTGACGAGGCTGAATGTGAAGAATCGGTATGTGTTAGCTACAGGGCTGATGAACTTGGCTTGTCTTTTTTCTATGACGAGGGCTATCTTGGAAACGTACGCGAGCTGAAACCCCATCACGACGTCATCTATGGGGATGTCCCAGATATGCTTGCCCCAGCCATAGCCGTGTTCGACAATGATGCCGACAATAAGAAAGGCGGTGGCCGTAACGTAGGAGGCTGTAACGAGGACATCATCCCAGCCGACTCTTCGAGAGATGTATCTCCGCGTGTATAGCCTCAGGGCGAGGATGCCGGTAACGATGGCCCATAGTATAATGGTTACAATGTCCTTTGCCGGACCGCGGGTTTCCGGGTTGACAAAATTGGAAGCTGGCCAGGACGCAATCACCTCCGGTGGAGGTGTTCGCGGCATTCTTTTCCTTCAAAAGCTCGTGCATATATATCCGTGATGGTTGAGAGAGGACCGGGCTAATCAGATGTCCGCGGAGCCTATAAGCCAGGAAGCGTGGGCATCCACGGTTGAGAGGACAGGACAGTCTCGTTCACCATCCATACCCACCGATCTTGAAGTCGGTATCGGTTTGGATGAGAGAGCATGAAGGCCCACGTTTCCTGCGCAGAGCCTCAAGTGGGTGGGAGCCACCGGCATTATAACACTGGGCCGAAGAGCTATATCTGTGTTCATTTTCGTATTTGTATTTCTTCTTTGCAGCTTTCCAACGTACTCCCCCTTCTTTGCTTCTCTTGTCCCACGGGCGCATGACGATTTAGACTCGGTAGTCCTCCGAGCGGCGTAACAGGCGAAGCGGCCCCCCAAACTCCTTGGGATGGAAGTTGGAAATCCCCGCACTGCATGCCTGCCGATCATGGTTCTCGCTTCCACTGAGAGTGTGCCTCGCTTGTGGGAGAGATTTGCATTTACAAAAGCCCTGAACCTTGTCATAGATTTTCCGGGTGGTCAAGGACAACCTTGCCGATTCTGAGACACTTGGAGCCTCCTTTCCGGGTCTTGGAGCGGGGTGCCCTTCCCAGTGAGAGAATAATAGTGGGACGCCCCATAGAATATGTGAGAGGGATCTACCTTGGAATGTGAATTTCTATAATAAGCCGAAATATTATCCACTCGCAGGGTCAGGGTAGGTGGGAGCATGGGCGTGGATGCATGGGAGCATCATCCTCCCAATGGCCGTGCAGCACAGCTTCCAGAAATGCGAGTCTTAATGCACGGAACGCTGAGGATCCGAGCGTCATGGCGTAAACTGCATCGATCGAGGCTGCGTGTAAGAAGATATAAACTAGGCGGATGAGTTTGCTCATCGTGTCGACTTGTACACTACAATTAGAGCAGTGGCGTGGTTGTAATCGAGGATCGGAGCCAAACAGGCCCATACGGGTCTAGTGATACGAAGCATTTTCAGGTTTGCTTCCTCAAGTTGCGGGTGTTGTTCCACTCGTCTCGCCATTGAGAGAGTTCCGTGTCAGTGCGCGGGGGACGATGTCGGCTTCAAACCCGGATTTCGGTCCCGGTGTGCCGATTACAATTGTAAGCCTCAAGAGAGTACGAAATACAAGTAAGTAGTGTAGCCAGGGATTCCAGCCATCAATGTGGGGGGCCAGAAGTATCGATGACATGAATCTCGATTGTTCGGTGGATGAGAAGATTACAAAGACCAGCCAAGAGAATTGAACATGAACGTGGAGCGAATGGAAGCAATCAAATCTCGACATTCTGTTTTCGATTGTGCTCGGAAGCGGGAGTTAAACAATGCAGCAAGCATCTGACAGACAATTGCATTTGGAAGGCCTTCGGCTCGGTCCTCGAAGCCGCATTCCTGGCGAATGTGCAAGTGATCAATTATTCTCTGGAAGGAACCAGAACCTTGTGAAGTATCAACGGACTTGCAGATCCTCAAACACATACTTCCCGCAAACACATTCCATAGCCCAGTTTAATCCAAATCACAACCCCTCCTTGCACGATTCGCTCTAGCTTACCCATTAAGCTCCCTCAGTTTGCACAGACATTTACGATTTAGAGTCGCACTAATCCAACTCTCGAGGTCTGGGTAGGCATCCCACCCTCTATCTCCCTTCCTGCGTCCTGGTTCTAGGCGTGAGCCGTTGCGCGCACGGGTCTCTTCCCGTCACAATCACTAGGCCGTGGTTGAGACCGCTTCCTGTGGCTGTGTTTGGATAGTGCTGAATGTGGGATTGCGGATTCCACATCAACGGGAAACCAGCTCTCCGCGTGCACATGCGTACCCGAATACTCTTGATAATCTAGTCTCTTCTAGCGCCTTTGTAAGACCCCTTTTGTGAAGTACGTCTTCCCCCTGACCCTTGTTCGCTGCTCGGACTTTGCATGCAATAAGTCTCAAATATAATCCAGCAGCCAAGTGGAGGGGGTAGCCCTCGGGAATGTTGAGGTCCCCACGGAGAGTTTCTGGCTCCGAAGACGACGTTGTCGTTTGTTTGCTTCTCTCACCTGACAGAACACGCGGGCTCATGTTGTTCATGCGCTCTGAACACCGTTGTCGAAGGATGGATATCCTAGCAAGCGTCCGCTACGAGGACAGCTCCACCTCAATGTTCATCACCAAATCCTGGATCCTAGATATCCTGTCTCCTGCGTAGCCGAAGGAGTCGTATGTGAACAATCGTAGCCAAGCCTTGAGCATCTCCATCACCATTGGCAGCTTGATCGGGCGCCCGCCGAAGCAGACATAGATGCGAGCCACTCAGCTTCGATCCCCCAGTCCTCATCAGTCAACACCGTGAGATAGTCGCAGACAAAGGCCCACGCAGCAGTCGTCCGAGATGACGCACACCACGCCCCATGATGTCCAAATAATAATACAATTCATCCATGGCTATATTCTTGGTATTGTTGTTACAAATCCACATCCAATCTCCATCTCGCCCCTCTCTCCTTCTACACCGTCATCCCCGTTCCATGGTAAGGGCTCCACACGCCCCTGACGCTCGGGTTGATACTCGACACAGGCTTAGTGACCTTCTTCACCTTCTCGCCGTTCGCATCTCGCAGTAGTTCGGCCTTCTTGAGCACTTGTAGAGAGTCCAGGTTCCGTACGCACACGGGCTTCTGTCGGCCGTTTATGTAGTGGGCGACGATTATCGGGTGCTTCCCGGGACGGGGGGATACCGTGATTTCGACTTCGGGGTTCTGGGAGGCGAATTTGGAGAGGTGAGACTTGATGAAGCCACTGTGCACTCGTTAGTTCTGTTCTCCAGATTCCCGCGAGATCTGGCCCTCGGCGGTGAGAGGAAGCGTGCCACTTACTTCATTCCTTTTGAGCTTCCTGCCCAGTCGCAGTAGTGGAAGTCCATCTTCCTGCATTGGAGAATGAAAGCTCCGAGGCCGTTCTTGAAAAGGTTCGTTGTTGTTAGCTTGTTTGAGGTTGTCCCGGATTGACAAAGAATTGGAGCTTACTCGGCTAGATGCTATTCTCCTCAATCCAATAGGCATTGTGTATATTGGACCTCCAACCTTATACTGCCATTAAAGGGGTCGTAAAGTCGTCAAAGGGCGTTTTGTCGCTTCGTTTTCGAAGTTCGCATCGACTCAGGGACACGGATTGTCGCGTGGGAAATTTTTAGGCGAGAGAGATCGACGAGGCGGTGTGGCTGGTGGCTTCATTAGCCACAACACTTCATCCTCAGGATCAATTTGATCAATGTCGATCCCGGCACGCAAGCACGCACTGTGACCAGGATATAAGATGCTCAGCAGGAACATGAACATGACCTTTACCATCAATTCTAGTTCATACTTCACCGACTTTGAAGGTGGAAATTTAATACAAAATACAGATGTAAACCATCAAGACGACTTTTTAATATATATTCTACTTTGTACTTTATCATCCCAACATAACCACCACCTTGCTATACGCTAGATGGCCACCATCATGCTGCCGAACAAATAGCACGATTACTGCTTCTTGCAGTTGATGATGTCAACGAAGGCAGGCTTAAGGGAAGCACCACCAACGAGGAAGCCGTCAATATCGGGCTGCTTGCTGAGCTCACCGCAGTTCTTCTCGTTGACGGAACCGCCGTAGAGGATACGGGTCTCATCAGCGACCTTGTCGCTAACCTCCTTCCTGAGCCAGCCACGGAGAGCGGCGTGCACCTCCTGAGCCTGCTCAGTGGTAGCGACCTTTCCGGTGCCGATGGCCCAGATGGGCTCATAAGCGATGACGATGTTAGACCAGTCGGAAGTCTGGGCCTTGAGAGCGGCGAGCTGACCGCTGACGACCTCGATGGTCTTGCCGGCCTCGCGCTCGGCAAGGCTCTCACCGCAGCACCAGATGACGCTGATGCCGCCGTCGGTCGCGAACTTGGTCTTCGAGGAGACCACGGCATCGGACTCGCCGAGGAGGGTGCGGCGCTCGGAGTGGCCGAGGATGGTCCAGTTGATGCCGGCGTCCTTGAGCTGAGAGACGCTGATCTCGCCGGTGAAGGCGCCGCAGGGCTTGTCGTAGGCGTTTTGGGCGGCTACCTCGATGTCCTTGCGGAGGGTGTCGCGGACGAGGAGGAGGTAGAGGGCGGGAGGGGCAACGACGACCTCTGGAAAGGGTGAGAGAAGAATAAGCTGTTAGCTGGGGGCAACCTCTTCGCGATGGGGGAAAGGGGGGTTGAAAAAAGG
>SJVG01000533.1:0-26584 GCA_034774675.1 Scedosporium minutisporum
AAATTGTAGGCTGGCTATAATTTTAAAAGGAAAAAAAGAAAAGAAATTATCAGGACCCTACCTGAATCTAACATTAAGAACGAAGGGACGACCGAACATGAGACTGCTCGAGCAACCAGCCACCACAACAACGCGTCAGAATTTTATTTTTTTTTCTCCTCTTCTTCTTTTTCCCACAAAGTTTTTCAATTCCCCAAAACCCACAAGAAATCCCAACTCATCACACCAACAACCACAACCTTGACAATCAATCACTAGCCCTCCCAGTCCCATACCCCATAACTTCAACAAAACCATCAACATCTTCTCAGCAAGTAGCGACCAGATGGACCGCAACGGCAAAGGCAGGGCGGCGCGCGCCCGAAAACTGAAGAAGCGGGAAGCCTCTCTAGAGCCGACGAAAAGAGAACGCAGGGCGGTGGCGCGGTGGCTCGACCTCTACCAGAAGGAGGACTTAACCGAGGACGAGACGCGCCGGATGGAAAAGCAGCAACATATCATAAACGAAGAACGAAAGAAGAGAGGAGAATCTGAAGTGGTTTTCGCCAAAATGAGAGAAGAAGAACAACAGTCCCAGGGAGAACACCAAAGCCCCGACCAGACTGACGACAACGATGGCAGTATGGCGAACATAACCGAGGGAGAGGGCATGCCAGATATCATCCCCACAGCGACCAACGCCCAAAAGAACAACAACACTCCCACTCCCAACACTACCACCACCTCCAACCCTTCTCATGAAGACAGCAACTCCCCAGCCCCCAACCCCATCAGCACACCTCCCATCAGCCGTATCGATGATAGCGATGATGAGTTTCCGCCAATCAAAATCCTCCTGCGCAACATCCAGCGCGCTAAGGCAAACCCTAAATAGGATTCCTCTTATCTTAAGGGAGGATGGCAACAAGTTGAAGATCATTAGTCAAGTTAATTCTTCTTAATTCAATTAACTTCTTTTACGCCAGTCTCACTAATCATCTTTCATGGTGACCTCAAGCCGCTTTCCTGCTTGTCTTATGTCCCTAAGTGCCCTCCCCCGTATTAAGCACTTATCCTTTTTACTTATTCCACTATTATTTCCATTAATCAACAGAACCGACATCAGTCCATTCCTGTACGGAAGCTTTGTAGCGGCTCCTTGCAGGAACTGTTATAGACTCTATTGACCATACCCATTACGCTGCTCCACTTGCCCACCTCCATTGCAGAATTGTGCACTCAACTACCTTACAATTATTTAAGTAGTACTCAAGCCTAAGTAAATAGGCGTAATACTATTAGAATAGTCGGTGGTCATGTTTTTGTATATAGCGAGTAAGAAACCATAAAAGCAAGCCAGACAAGATTACTTTTAAACCGAATATCTGTCCGGATTGGGTCGACACTCTAGGATATTTAATCGACTCGATTCATGAGTACTACCTTATCCGGCCTGCGCCGCCTTGTTCTTCTTCTTCTGCTCTACCTTGAGCAAAAGGGCACGGTTAATGTGCGGCAGCACACCACCGAAGGCGATGGTGGCACGAATGAGAATATCAAGCTCCTCATCACCACGGATAGCGAGCTGGAGATGTCGCGGCGTGATACGCTTGACCTTGAGATCCTTGGCGGCGTTCTATCACGATAATGTCAGCAAGAAACGCGATGCAAAAAATAAGGGGGAACAACATACGCCTGAGAGTTCGAGCACTTCAGCAGTGAGGTATTCTAGCACAGCCGTGACGTAGACCGCCGCCTTGACGCCGATGCGCATCTTGTTTTGGGTGTTCTGCTTGAGGAATCTCTTGACACGACCGCAGGGGAACTAAATCGAAGGGGATAGGTTAGTAAACGTATGACTCGTCGTTATGCACATAGACTTGAACGACAGTGACAGCGGCGAGGACAACGATATGGGCTGCGTGAGGGGTGCTGGGTGGTGAAAGACCGGGTCGTCGGTTGGTTGTATCGACTACCATCTAGCATCTAGTGCGATGCGTGACATAGCGACTGGCGGCAATGACGATGGAAACTACCGATATCGACGCGTTTGTGATAAGGACGCGATATAAAAGTGATGGTCTTGACCTTGTGGCCATCGCGTAGTCACCCATCACACAATATTTGGAGCTCTCCGAGCAATGGCCGCGGCTTAGGAATCGGTACATTCAACCCGGATTTAGGGCGGGTGCCAACTCAACTTACCCAACACCCAACGAAATCTTCTGGCGCCGGAGTGCTCAGCCAGCAGTCGCCTCCGCAAGCTTGCTCGGCTGCCTGTATGGGCAGATATGCGGCATCTGGACCACGCAAATGCAACGACAGACAGAACCGGTGGGGCCAGGCTCAAACCCGACTTGGCCAAGTCTATAATGGAGTAATCGGCAGTTCCAGCGCGTCAGCTCCATCAGCGCAGCCTCGTGTGTCAAGGTTCTTCCCACGGAAGGAAAAGAACCTAAGAGCTGACAAACACACTAATTCAGAATCTGAACGACCAAAATCACCATCACCTCCCGCCCCTACAACAGACGACCATGCTGAACTGCCACCTTACCCCGCAACATCGATCTGTGTTCAAGCTCCAAAGGCTGTGGGCCACCATTCCCCTACAGCCATTCACAGTCCACCACAGTCTCAGCAAGAATGGCAGGAGAAAATACACGAGTTAACCGGGCGTAGGGGCGCACCAAGGTCGCGGACAGTCGAGTCTGTAAGCCGGACCACGCTCGACCTCTCAACGCAGCACAACGTTACAGCTGTCTCGCTTTCCGTGAAAGAAACGGACTTTGACTGGGCAACAAGCAAGCCTATGGCTGAAAAAGAGTGTTTTGAACAAGAAATAAGCTCGTTACCCCTAATTCGAATCCCGACTAAGACACCAGATATAGCCTGGCGGCCGGCCAGTCGGAGCCGTGCAACATAACCCAAAGTTGAAGGTGACTACGCTTGCCCCTGAATAGGTGCGTAAGCTAGAAACAGCACAACTTTGAGGGGTCCAATGGTCGTAATGGTTAGGGCATCGGGGACTCAATTATCAGTAGGAATCTACATCGCAGGGCTTCATTCTTCAGTTGTTCGACCCGCAATGTTGCTCTTTTATGTTATTGTGTTTCTTCTTCCAACTTTTAGCTAGAATTCTTCAGTTATTATTTCCCCTTTTTATTCTATGCCACAAGGTGGAAAAGCGCTGCCCTAACAGCCTACAATTCGGAGGTCAATCAAATGGGTCACGTAACCGATTCCGTACCCATTTCACGTCACCCACCATGCATGTCGTCGCGACGCAGAAACATACGCACATCACGGCCCAGACCTGGTTATAGCGCGACCTTTAGCCTAGGTAGGGGAAATTATCGCCCCTGATGATGGTGTTGAGCTGCCGGCTGTTCCGGGCTCGATGTTGCCCTTGCTGCTTTGCCCGCTCTCAGGTGTAGCTGCGTTCATCTTCCTTGCCCTGTTTGGTGCTCGGAGTATGGTGCTGAGTTGTGCCTGATGCTTGGGGGCTCGCAGGGTTGGGGCTAGGTGTGGTTATGTCGGCCTCGGCCTGCAGTTGAAAGCTTCGAATGTGGTGCGAGAACCATGTGGAAAGGGCTGCCTGGAGATGGGTGGATTCGAGTTGGCGTGCTAGTGTGTGGTTTTGCGGCAATATCGGGTATACTTTTCATGAATACGCAAAGGGAATGTGCGAGTTCGGTAGCGGACTTTGGCAGAGCCTGAACTGGTCCCCGGCATACCGGCATACAATGCCGAAAATGCCGGCCCACGTCTCATCTTGCAGAAAACGCTCCAACATCTTTTAAAGTTGACTTTAGATAGCCCTTGGCGGTTGTGCTTTTAAATGCTGTGATATGTGTAAGCGTGAACTCGAGGACCTCCTGCTGGAGGAGGATTGATGCTGCTTCCGGGCCTGGGTGGGAGGCCAAGCCTTTTGGAAGAGTATCTAAACGCCCCACAGCTTCCTGACCTGGCCTGGGCAGTGCTGTAGGGCGGGTAATAAGTCCTTCCAGAGCAGGGCTTATCACTATCACGGCGGTCGGCGATGACTGTGGGGGATGGATTTAGCTCGACGTTGCTAGCATGGACCCAGAGCACTGATACTCCCGGACATGTCTCTTATAACTAATATACGTATTTTAGTACAATTTAGATTTTCCTATCCTACATTAGCAGAGCCTACAATGAGGTAGGTATAGTTCCAATTACCTAATGCCCCCTAGTCTGTGGAGTGCGGCTCTTAGGTGCCACTTGCTGCCTAGCTAGCTTTTTAGTGTTACGATCCTAACACTAGGGTCGTGCTGTTTCGGAGGGATATAGTAGTGTTGGAACCGCAGGGGGCCTGTTTAGGAAGTAAGTGAGGCGATCAAGCAGCATTTACAATATCCGTAGAAGTGCGTATTGTACTTGAATTGACTACTGAAGAGTATAGAAGAACATACTAGCTACAGGCGGGCTTCGTAGTTTATATAGGCATTCCTTCCATCCATCTTCAGTGTAGTCGGTCGGTTGGTCGACCGACCGACTCGTCGATCGCCAACCCGGCCGTCTTTGTGACCTCATTCTGCCGATGTTCACCGCCTTTCTCATGTGACATGGCCGCGACCAGGTCGTGACATTTAGCTGCTCGAGGATTTCGGCGCGTCCAATAAAGTCAGGATTATAGTCGTACTTCTTCTATTAGCCTAGCCTAGGAAATGCTAACATTTTACTTATACAGCGCTGGCCCGAAGTTCGTTACGTCCATCCACCTCATCCCGTCCATTACATCCTACAGCCCAGCTAATCTCTTTAATCCACCGGCGGAGTTCGCCACAGACTGCCTGAAATCCCTCGTCGTCCGTGCTGGAGAATTTGGTCATGTCTATGTAGTTGCCACGAATCCTGATCGGAATGTACCCGGGGAGAATGGTAGAATCCTGTGGCACAACCTGCGTAGCCAGTTAATCAAACCTGTACTGTAGAGTCATGCTATTAGACTTACCTGGCCGACGCCTGGCAGAGGTAGCTCCTCGAAGAAGCAGCTGATCTTAATTGGCTGTCCCTCTTTGCCGCGCGCTGGGACTATAGTGTGGAATCTATCCTGAATCCGCGCAAGCATCTCTGAGTCAGCCCAGCACCGTAGTGTGGCGTGCTAAGGAAGGCGATACCGCGCGTTAGACTAAGTATATATTGGAGGTGGGGTTCCTTTCGTTACCTCGATGTAACTAGATAGCGTGCCATAACCCGGGCCACCAGAGCGGACCCTCACAAACCAAGCCTCCCAGGCTATGACAGACAAATACCGCTCATCCTACCCGCGTCAGTATCACTACCAGTTCCATGCAGCCGCCAGCACCTACTGTGTCATCACGCTCTCGGTACGATGCGAGAGACGTCAGTAGATTCCAGGCGTGGTTAGCTATTCGACTCTGCGACACCACACCCTGCCAGTCCGCCACATATGCATCGTATCCGTACGTAAGAATGCGCGCAGTCGGGAGTTCGGACGGGAGGAGGGTCTTAGGCCATGGCTTGGATGCGTCGCCAACAGTCCAGGTCTTCTCTCGGTCGCCGGTTAGGCTGTGGACAAAGACGATACTAGGAGGAAGTGTCAGCTAGTTACATTATCTGGGACAGCAGTGTACATACTCGATGATGCCACTGGGGGGTTGTGCAGTAGCTTAATTCCAGAAGGACGAAGCCATCGCAAATAAGGTCTGGCTTAGTTGCTACAGCTTTCCGCCGCAATATGAAGAGTCCCCACATTCTACTGCGCAGGTGGGGAAGGTGCGGCTTTGTCTCAGGTCGTCAAACTCTATTATATTTTGAAAGAAGCCCTTACTTGTACTTGGGGCGGCACAGTCTGTCCCTCGCGTTCTTAGCCTCCAAGGCAGCTTGCTTTAGGTTATTCTTGGCAGGATAGATTATCTAGCTAATGAGCCAATCAAATTGTAGCCAGTGGACCAGTCACTGTGCCCTCTAATAATCACATACAGGAGCTATTACTAAAACAATTAACCTAGGCCCTCCGCTTCGGTGCTCGTGCCTTTAAATCCTTGTCCGCCGCCTCAGACTGCTCCACAGCATTCCTTTCTTGGCTGACAAAGTTCATCTCATCCGTACACTTCACTACCGGTATTAATAGGCAAAGGCGCTTTCCATCCCGGTCAGGCAAAATAAAGAGGCCCTCCGATCAGTTGTCTGGAGATGAGCAGAGAAAGACTTCATCGGCTTGTATTCAGATAATACGGGTGATTGATGATGAGCGCGAGGAATACATCTGGAATCGACGTGCTGGATTCTGGGAGAGGCGGCAGAACTGACCAGCTAGACAATCTCAGTCCAAGCTGATGCCTGCAAGCTGGTCATGAGCCACGCCTTTCTCTCATCAACATACTCACCCCCGGTTGAGGGGCTCATTAACCCCCGCCTACCTCAAGCCATACCTGAGGGGGGTGCTATTCGAAATTGTACATTCCGCGACAAATCCATCGAGGGCGTCATCACCGGCTCTGTCTTAATAGGCGAATAACCCAAGCATCCTACACCCCAGGGGTGCTTTAAAACAAGAATTGTACCCCGGCGACACCTAGATTAAAGCCGCTACATTTCAGCTGTACCAAATCCCTTCCCCACCTCCCCCTTCTTCTTCTCTCCTCTTTTTCTCTTTTCCCTTCGTCTACTCATTTAGGCATCTTACCCTACATGACTCTGCAGCTAATATGTGTAGCCCTCCACACTTCTTTTCTACCGATTTTGACCACTCGTTATCCAACATGGCATCTGACGCCGATCAAAACACCCGATGGGGACGATCGGCGCTGCGGTCGCTCAAAGGAATAGATTTAATAAAGAACGAGATATAAGGGATGAAGAACTTTAACAACTAACGATGATCCAACGGCCTTCGACGAAGCATCACACGACCGAATGCAGCAGTCCCGACGCTATGAGGCGAAGAAAAACTATGCTGAATGCCTGCCATCGATTCAATCCCAAGCTCCCAACTGATAGCCATGGATCTGCTCAAATACACCGAGAATGGCATCCCAAAGCCAGAGGAAAATGAGGCCGTCATGGGAATTCTAGTCAAGCAGAAGTTGGTGTACTGTGGCTACGATTTGGGAGGAGATGATCCATAGAAGCTGTTCAACACGACCAAAGCCAAGATTCCCCTGGTCATAGAGGAATACATGTATGGTCTGATGATTGAATTTGTAAATATCGATAGATCAGCCCTCCCATCGATGGCAGTGTTTCCGAGGCGGAGCATGCTTGCACAGCGGCCAGTTTTCTAGGATGGCGATCTTGCAGGAGGCCCTGATCGCGAGTGATATGCACTGCAGACACGGCTCCTGCGGGCGGTGGCCCACAGCTTCCCCTACACTACTGGTGTGACAAGGGCAGAAAGTGTACTCGTTACTGGGTGACGGCGGTTGCAGTTCTGCGACGTTGAGGCTCTGCTTGAGGCTCTGTTTGTGACGTGGCCGCGGCCAGAGCTGCGCGAAGCTATGTCGAATCTAGTTTCTAACGCAGATGGGCGTAGATCCAAGCAAGAGAGGAATGCATGGTCCACACAGGTCATTATTCTCCAAAACCTTGGACTTGGCTTCCGTATCGACATGACCGCCTTGGCTGTTGCGAACCGAAGATGGATATCAGGCCTCCTGTGCAGGAAAACTAGCATATCGGAGGGCGTACTTGTTAGACGGAGGCTGGCTATTGGCGAGGGCGGAAAGCAAGTTCGACAACAGAGGGGGAAACAGCTGTGCCCGGCTTCCATTTTCCTTGTTCCCTCCTATCATGGGACGTGAAAAATATGATCCGGTGTGCAAAGCAGCCTCGAAAACACTTTAGTAGAGGTCCGTGCTACCAAAATGCGACAATAGTCAGCAAGAGGTTCGTGTGACTGACGTGATATGCAGACAATGTGAAGAACAACCACCGACATGCATATTGGCATCACCTCCATCAGGAGGGTGACGTGGAGTGTTCATCAGCGAGGTTTTAGTAGACTGGCAGTGTGCGAGCCCTCAGACGCTGCGACGTCAGATAGCACCGGAAATTCGCTCACCTCACACGCGCAGACATCCAAACCGACGACGAATCTTCAACTGCTGGAGGGACCCCCGCTTCCTCGGCATCGCCTTCTGGCCCCATGAGAGATGCAGAGCCCCGTGCAACCGGACCGACTGATTGGACTGGAGTAACCCCTGTTGCCGCCCTGCTTGATCGTTTTGAACAAGATATGCATTATTTCCGCACTGCGCCACTTCAAGATCCAAAAACAGCGTGATACTGATGCAAGCCCGCTTATGCTGCGGGGCTCCTACTAAGTAGGGCCAATTATTGCCTTGAGTGGCTAAACTGCGCATTGTTGGGGCGATGTGATTCGATGACACCCTCGGATTGCACTTTCGTTGGGCCTTCCTCATCTCTGCCTAACACTATGAGATCAGCGAGTCTCCCTTTATATGCCACCACCTCTTCATGGTTCCGATTGTTAACTGAGAATCTAACCCTTCAATAGAGATCAGGTAGATGGGCACTATTATGTGCCCAGGTGGAACGATGGTTTATAGCACTAGGATTTGTCGAAAGAGCATTACGAAATAATACTTTCCCACCTACTTGAAATAAAACATCATTATTAGGATGTTTCCGTAAGCACCAGCTGGAGGTATGGTCCGAGGCCTGTTGTCCAAGTTGGTGGTTGGGTCGATGATGTTTTATTTCAAGGAGGTGGGAAAGTATTATTTCGTGATGCTCTTTCGACAAATCCTAGTGCTGCTTCAATAGACCATCGTTCTATCTGGGCACATGATGTGCCCATCTGCCTGATCTCTGTTGAAGGGTCAGATTCTACCCCCTTCCCGGGCACCCCCACTTTCCGGACACTCAAAATCCACACCGCCATTTCAAGAAATTAAATCATTACCAAACCTTGTATATATTTTCTTCTAGCTATGGGCAAGCATTACACTGAAGAAGAAGTTCAAATAGTTCTTGACGCTGTCGCAAACGGTCTCTCACTACGCTAATCCTAATCTTAAAATAGAATAGGCATTCCACTTCTCTTATAGAACTTGATTGCAGGTTTTTTAGCTTTGGAATTCTGAAGGTAATTGGGGAGTTATAGTTGCTCTCTATAGAACGAGATACTATTGTGTAAGATTTTATATTATTCTTAGGGTCTGACTCTTCTTCTGTAGTGATCATCTTGGGTGTGATGTAGCCTGGTGTTAGGCTTGAAGCTTTTGTGAAAAATGTGGATGGCTGACTGGAAGAGTTGGGGAGGGGGAGGGGGGCAGGGACGCACTAGTTAGGAGGAGGCGGATGAGGTTTATTTGGGCTTGTTCTTTTGATTCAGAGATTTTGGATTCGGGGGTTGGCTAGTAGCCGTGGTGGATGTGTTCGCCCTTTTGTCTCTGTTCAGTCCCCCGATCAATTGACTGCTTATTCTACTTGGGAAGCGGGGAAGGGACTCACCAGAGGCGAAGATAGTAGTCGCTCGCGAGGTCATAGTGTAATTTGATTCTATCCTTCAACGCCTGCATCGTTCCATGCGCGAGACCTATGGGCGTCTCATACTTGATGCTCAACTCCGAGGTCTCGCCTGTAGCTGTAACCGGTCCTTCAGCCGAAGCCATCTTGTTTTATTCTTTCTCAATAAGGTAGAATGAGTTTGAAATACCCGAGGAAAATGAGAGAGTTCGTGGCTTAAGAAGGTGAAGCAGAGCAAATTACCTTTGGATGCGCCCAAGTATAAACGGAGGGGGAGGGTGCTGTCCATCTGCGGGTATTTTCCAATCCTCAACACTTTTTGGCCTCTCCTTGGGTTGCGTTTGGGGTCCGGATGTCCAGCACCCGCCTGATGGCACCATCTGCTTCCGGCCGGTTTCTCTTGTTGAGTAGTCGTGGCACGGGTTGCAATCTAAAACAATCTTACAATCCAACATTCAAGCAGTTTGAGAGCCGTTCCTTCCTCTCCGGCCTAGGAAGTAGAATCGCGAAGCGCAAGATTCGAGTACTTCCTCCACAACAGCGTCGAGGATCCGGTCAAAACTATCATGGACCAGCTCAAAGAGGTGGAAGAGGTCGGGAGTGCATTTCATCTCCACACCGCATCACTTCTTACCGTTACAGTCCTCCCCCTAACCTGTGAAGTCTAAGAGATCTTGGAAGTGCGTAAACGCCGCGGCCGGCAGCAAGAATATGTGGGAGCGCAGCTATCTCGTCTTTACGCGCCCGTGGCCAGCGTTAGAGGAGGTTTGTATCTGCGAGGCAAGATTTAGACTCATTTCAGATATGCTGCGGTTGGAACACCCGGAAAATTTGGATTAGTGAAGTACAAGCAGAGCGAACCCCGAAACCAAAAAACTAGCTTCGCGCATATCTGCCTTGTCGGCTGCCTAACTGTGATAACACTTTATTCTCGCCAGCACGGAAATATGTTTGCCCATCACATCTCCATTGATGGCCTTCTTCTGGGTCGACTGTGAATTCGATGTCCGGTGTTGCGCCTTCTCGAGTCTTGCGCGTGGTCTAGGGCGGCGCGTTTCGTTTGCTGAAGCGTTTCCGAAGGGTATAGCCGAATTCCCCAAGTGCTTTCTGGCGAACTGCCTCCGGTATGTTCTTGTCGTCGCTTATTTCCTTGGGTACATCGTTGATCTAGTTCGGATTGCTGGGTGTTGAGTCCCTCCTGAGGAAACCCTTTCTAAAAGAGTTCTTGGCGACACATTAGTGGGGGGAAATGAGCCCACATCTCCACTACTAGATGATACCAGGGCTATGGAGAATCGCAGAAGCAACCGCGACGATGAGAGATTTTCACTCCTCGATTTATATCCCTGGTCTGTTAAGAACTCCGATGCTGCTTCGATCATCTCGACACGAAAGAGACGTTCCGACGATTCTCAACATAATAAAGCAAGCCGAAGAAAGTTGAGTGAAGGATTTCGGGAGGAATCCATCGTCTTCATTCGGATTGAAAGAATAAGGAGTCGCCATGATGGCACCGACGAATGGTATTGCTGGGATCGGCGCTTGGAGTGGATGCAGAAGGATAAAGGATCCAGCTACGTCATACCCAGAACAGACGTCCTCAAAGCCTTTAAGACGCGTTGGAAATCTTTCGTTATTAAGGTGCGGCCGAACGGCGGTTTTCTGCTAGAGGTTTTATGGGACGAGTCCCGCAAGACTTTTACTGCCGGCGATATATTTGATCCCGATAGGAAGTTTCCCATTAGTAAAGAGATCGCGGCGATTGAACCACCAAAGCATTACCATTGGGCTATGAGAGAATTAAAACGATACTCGTCGCTGAATCAATACACCGAGGACAATTACGGTAAGCTTTATTTACGATGCCAATCTTGAGCCGGTCTAAAAACGACCCAGGTTGGATTACGATCCCGCACCTGGACTTGTCGTTATTCGAATGCCTACTCCTGTCCATGACTTTTTTTTTCTACCTCCCTCGCGAACGAGATATACCGGCAACTCCAGCACGTCGCCGAGCGAAGCGACAGAGACGGTGCATTCGTGGCCCAGATTGTAAATGGGGGCTCATCCCGGATTTTCCTGGAAGATACGGGGGGAAAGAAGGAGTCGTTCTAATGTTGTGTTACAACGACATCCGGACGGTCAGGTGCCGTGACAAGCTGGCATTGAGAACTTTCCTAGAGGGGCTATGGTCTACATTTTGTTATTTTCTCTTTTGTTCCTAGGTCGTTGATCCGTCATTCTTTAGTCTTGTTCTAACTTAATCCGTTACGTTGCCGTTGCTATTTGCCTTTGGTCCCCGAGGCCAGCTCTTCTAGCTAAACGACCTTTTTCCTAGTATGGAGGAAACTGTATCTACCCTGGGGGCAGGAAGGGGGTGAAGAGTGCAACTGAGGCTTAGAGGCTCCAAAGAGGCGCCGAAGCTGGTCTTCGGACCCGAGTCTACAAGCATTATCGTTGCCGAGAAAAATACTGCAAGGGAGGACCTCACTGCTGGTCGGATGAGCGAGGAGACCACCATAGATTGCTGTACACCTAGAGCTGCACCCAGAATCACCCATCCTCAACACCGCCATAATCGTCGCTTTCAGCGAGGAGGGCAACCCTGCTCCCCAATCGAAGTCCACGCTCCGGCGTAGATCAGGCAGCCACGCGGAACAACGCCCGAGGCGAGCATTTTCGGTTGATGATTGTTAGCGGCTACGTTCAAACGAAGCAGCAGGAATGGGCAGGGTGCAACGGTGTAGCCACTT
This sequence comes from Scedosporium minutisporum, assembly GCA_034774675.1. Lineage (NCBI taxonomy): Eukaryota > Fungi > Ascomycota > Sordariomycetes > Microascales > Microascaceae > Scedosporium > Scedosporium minutisporum. The sequence goes on from SJVG01000533.1 coordinate 12,213, forward strand.
AGTTGCGTTTGATGACTGGCGATATGAGGAAACATCTCGACGGCTACGAGGAGCGGCGCCTTGTGCTAATAGATATCTGCCAGCGCCGCTCCAGTGGCGTCCATGACTGCTTGTTTGCGCCGCGATACAGTGTGCCGCTTGATCGGAGTGTTCTGGAACCTCGGTGAACGCACCGGCAAAATGTGTAGTTCGTTCCGGGTTTGAGCCGCAACGCCCGCGGCGGCAGGCCAATCCCATGTCGCCGAAGAGCCGGTGGTCGAGGAGGGTTCCGCAGAGAATAAGGCAGGCATTATCTACCTGCTTCCGGAGCACTGAGATATATCCGTCGTCCTCCTCTGGCTCTGTAGCACGCCGCCCCTGCTGAGAGGTGACCTCGGCAAGTTCCTGCGCTGTCCGCACTGCATTCAAGAGAGCCGAAGCCTGCTCGTCGGTGAGGCGGTAGGTGCGGCTCCGACTTAACCCAAGCGAGCCGGTACACAAAGCAGATAAGGCGCTGGAAGACGCGTGTATATTTTGTATACTAGCTAACTTACCCAGCGCCGAGCGAATCCCGCGCAGACTTGATGATTCGGCCGAATGCGCCTAGGAGGTTGTGGAAGACTAGGTTACCGCCAATCCAAATTCAGCATTGAAATCCCCACTTGGTAGTAGCGGCGTGGAGTCCTCAGGGCTCTGCTGCAGCTCGCCAACATGGTTTGCTGCTATCATGTCTTTCTGCATGCTTTCCTGCGACGGCAAAGATTAATGAACCGAAATCTCCGCAATATCGGGGCGGGAGTTAGTTTCAGCCACGTGGGAAATTAAGATCCCGGATCAGCTCTCCGTCATCAGGGAGGTTGGAAATTTTTAGCCTCTGCGCCGTGGGATGTCATAAAGTAGCAGAAAACCATCCCTGGGAACTGGCAATTTAACAACCTACCGTACAGTGTTGCACTCACACAGCCAAGGGACGCGGCCTTGTTCCTCGCCACCACGGTGTCCGCGCCGAGTGCCGACGCGCGGAATCGCCGGATGTCGGCGCCGGCGAGAAAGGCATAGTCCGGGGAAGGCGGCGGGCGGAGGCAAAGAGTAGGGTTACATCGGCGCCGGTTAGTAAGGCGGGCGCTGCGACTCCCCCTGTGTCCTTCTTCGAGATCACCTTGTCAAACTTGAATTCGTCTTGTCCTTGAGGGTGCTTTCTTTCGTAATCCTTTATAGCGCCCATGCCAACGTTCTTCCTCATCACCCAGCTATCTTACCACTCCCCCGGGTAGCCTTTCCACTTTACCATATACCATACTCTTCTGCCAATTCGCCCCTTGGCAATGAGGTCCTCAACTTCGAACTCAATGTTTTCTTGGTCCAAGGTCGATTCCTGACCACTGCTTCTTAAATGCGTTTTGCTGCTAAGGTGCTCGCTACTCAACTCAAAATCCCTTGTGAGTAGAGGCATTGCGGTGGGTATGGGAGCCCCTTCATCGCCGCTTCCTCCGCCGACAGGAGGTTCCTCTATCATTGAACCCCCAACATGTTCGGCAGAGGATATGCTACTCAAGAGTTCTGGATCGACCATGCCTAGAACCAGGAGTGTATCTTCAAGCCTGTTTCTTCCAGCAGCTCTGCCGCCTTTGTCCACGTTTCTGCTGTTCAGGGCGGTATCGCTCCAGGGACACCACTTTACGGTGCTTACGGCCAACCTTTGCCCCAAGCGCCACAGGGAGCGCCCTATCCGCCTGCGCCAGCTGTGCAGAACCAGCCGCCCTACTACCCACCAACAGTCTGTTCACCAACCGATATGCATTCTCCTTATGCCGAGTCGGATGCTACTTCTGCGAGTGGAAGGCGTCGAAGGCGAGAATCCGAAGAGGGGCATGAGCGACGACTCCCGCCCCCTAACGGTCAAGAAGAGGAACCTTGGCGACGATCTCCTGTGTCTGGCAGCAACAGCCCCAGGAGTCAATACTACCCTTCGCAAGGTCCACTCCCTGCACCACCTGGTAGCTCTGCCGGCACGCATACCCCTCCCGTGTCTTCTACCCGACCGACACCATCTCAACGATCGCCCGCTACATTGCACACGAGTGCGCCGAACGGTCACAACGGTAACTCGATTAACGGCACTACACCGACACCCCAAGCGAAGGCCCTTTCGCCATTTTCAGCTGGTGGCCCTTCTTCTGTTATGAGTGTGAGGAGTATCCTTGGGAACTTTGGGGCATGATGGGCCGGAACATGCTTGGTCGGCTCTACCGGAGTGCACGTTAAACCACACGAGAACCGATGCCTTTCCCATTCTAAGACCGAACGCGAGAGAGAAAGAGAGAGAGAGAGGGATGTTAATCAGGGTGGTTGCTATGTACAAGAGGAGCTGTTATAATGAAACTTGACCCCTTCCCACATATAATACGACGCTGGCTCTCTCCAGAGCCCTGACTGTGAGACTGAGAAAAAAAAGTCCCAATTAGGACAACAGCATGGAAATCTGGCTTCATCCCCCTGAATTCAAGAGAGTCCACACTTTAAAACTCCGATTTCTCTTCTGTGCAGAGCTGAGATGGTAAATCTCTTGCCAGCACCTTGTACACTATAAGGGAACATAGTGAGCCCCATGATGTGAATTGCGACTGACGGCCAGTATCTGTGACTGCTTATTTGCTCCTTATATGATCGATAAGAGTAATTGCAGTGTGGCTACGCTGACGCGAGGTGATTGCTTCCTGACTTGGACTCTTTCGCATGTGTTCTGCCTGCTTCTTCATGTGATTCTTTATTCCTTCTCTGAATGGGGGACAATGGTTATACAGAAGTCTGCAAGACCGGTTGGCGTCTAGTTGCCTCCTTTGTCGTATGAATTCAGTCTTCTATTTTCTATCATACAGCTTCCAGAGCCAGCTGTGAAAGCAAAAGTCCTTGCCTCCTCTCCTTCCTTCTCGATCTATAGGCAATAGCAGTAACAACAGAACAACAAAAAGTAAATAGGCATTTCGCTACTCACCTGTAAAGTCTTGATAGGGATTGCTTCGATGGACTATTATCGGTTCGGAGGTGTAACTCCATTATCATGGCGTTGGAGTAGCGGGGAATCGAGCAAGGGAACAAATGCACGGGGGGTTGATGAGGGAGGCCGCGGAAGAGGCCGTGGCCAAGCAGGAGGAAGAGGAGCTGCCGAAGGCCAGCCAAGCAGCTCCATAGGCAGCTACAGATGCCTAATCGCCCTTAACGGATGAAAACTGTAGAACACCGACCACCAACTTCTTGGGGCCGGTGCCGATGCTAACGCAAAAGACCCTCACGGGAATACACCGCTTCGCCATCCAGCTGCGCGGTACTAGTGATGATGCAAATTGCGATGACACGATGCCGCTCCCGATGCCCGCCGAGAATGGCCAAGATACGGTAGTGCAGCTTCTTTCTACGACGGCATCTGCTACTTCGACAAGCAGCCGAAGTGGCACGTCCATGTCGGAACGTGGGGTCTGATGGTCGCGTTCGAGACCCTCTCTCTTGTCCAGTACTCGCTGATGGTCCGGTCCGGCACGCCCACGCCCGCCTTGATCTGCAGCAACGCGGCCGCGGGCGTAAAGGCCCTCGCATCTCTCAGGCTAATTTCTTTGTTCATCTGGACGCGCGGCGGCGAAGGATATACTCGGGTAGCCAACCCGGACGACAACGATCCAGACAACGACCGCCCAGACGACGACGACGGGGGCAAGGGCAGCGGCGGCACCGACGACAGCGACGACAGCGACGAAGACGAAGACGATGATGGCGGTGAATACGAGGAGAACAATGACGACGATGACGACAAAAACGCCATCCTGCTCCAACTCTTCGAGGAAGAAATCGTCGAGGCGGGATCGAAATGGAAGTGGCTCAAGAAATTCTCCATCTTCTGGCCCTGGATGTGGCCGCAAGACAAGCCGCTTTTGCAGCTGAGAATGGTGGCCACCTTTGTGCTGATCCTGTTCGAGACGCTGGTCGGTCTCGTTGAGCCGGGGCTGTACGGCGCCCTCCTCGGGAGCGCCGTCGAAGGGAGCAAGCAGCGGAGCATGGACCCAGTCTGGCGTCCGCTGCTGATGAGCTTACGCACCTCGCAGCGAGAGTCGTCCTATCGCACTCGACGGGCTCTGTTGCATGTCCGACAAAGAGCTAGGAAAATATTCTAAAGTCAACGTTGATATGGAGAAGGGGGGTGTGTAAGCTTGTCCATCCAATGACTGTCTCTCCGCTCCAGTGATTGACTGATTCAGAATAGCTTGTTCATGGACCCTCGGCTATCATTTAAAAACACTGGCGAAGCTGTTTGCGGTGGACTGCCAAGAAAGACGACATAGTGGCGTTATGCCTAATAGCTTCTACCCTACATTTTGCCCGAAGTCGAATAAAGTTTGTTCAGGAGCGGACCTAGCAGAGGTAGAGTGTGCTGAGGAGGGGCGAGCGTGACATTTGGTGTAAGCTTCTTTGGAGAGGCCTTCTGTGAAGTAAGCGGTTATTGCGGGGTGATGGAAGCTTGTTGGACTGCGGCCGCGGCGGCCACTGGGGCAGGGCTGGTTGTAATCGGTGTTTATTGTCCTGCTACACCTTCCCCTGACCCTGGCGAGACTTTTTTTTAAACGCGGCGTTATTACTGGGAGACTGGAGAAGACGCTATCTCCTAAGACTGGCTGATCGCTTCTTGACTTTTGTTTTGCTGGGGTCTTGGAGGTCTTGTACTTCGGCGGCCATCCGGCCCGCGAATGTCGTAATCCGGAAGAGAGCAAAACCTTTGGAGCAGATGGCACTATCTGCTTCTGGCCGGTTTCTCTCGTCGAGTAGTCGTGGCACGGGTTTGAGCTGCAATCTAAAACAATCTAATCAGCAATCATCAATCGACAATCTAAAGATTCTATCAGCAATCTAATAATCAACAATCAAGGTGATCTAGCAATCATCACCGTTAAATACAGAACAGTCTAACCCTAACCAAAGCCAGCCAGCCACCAGATGACCATCGAACCTCAGAGTGGCGTTAAGCCGTGGCGGTCTTGCCCTCCGATGACTGCCGAAGCCACACACGCGGCGCAGCCCGTGATTTGGATTGGTGCTGACTGAGAACCCCGGGAAGGGTTCGAAACTCAACACCGACCACCCCCTTATCACAAACCATCCAAGGTTTTCTCAACAGCATCACATCGCATCCATCCGGGTGAGCACAATCCACAGATTCCGGACTTTTTAAGTCCAACGTCTACGTTACCAATGATCGATATCGATCCCTTGCTGAGCGAGATCCTCGTCGCTTCGTCGGCCAAAAGGAAGAATTGTTTGACTGCATTCGTTCCAGTAGCTCGGCCGCTTTCTTCTTCGTCTGGCTTCTTGCATGTGTTTGCACACGGAGTGAGCCACGTGTGTTTGCAAGAGCGGAGGAGGGTCAGGAAAGCAATCTGAGTACTATGTCAGTACATACACTGCCTACTCCCGCAACCCCTGCTCCTGTAGCCGCAGCGCTTTTTCTTGGAAGCAGCGGCTTCGTGCTTCGGAGTTCAGCCATTATGTGCAAATTTCTCGGCTCTCCGGGCAAAGGCCAGATGGAGCTGCTTGCTATTCACACTTCAATGCTCACTCCCAGCTTTGACTCTGAATGCAAGTGCCGAAGCCAGAGAAGGGAACGATGCGGGGAGATTTGTGGCCTCCTGTTCAACCAAAAGCTGTTGCTGGACCTTCTCGGTTGGTGCCTCCAATTTTAGGCGTTAGAAATGATCGTCACATGCGGAATGTTTGCGAGGAAAGAGAGGCCTGGCTTGGTTCCGTTTGTTTCCCAAACAATGGAATACACGGGCTGGAATCGCTCTTTTTCACCCTCCACATGTTTGCTACCCACTTCCTAGTTCATTCCATCATCATGAGATGATTCACGTCGTCCTTCCTGCCCATCGTTGGCCACAACCATCCACATGTGATCCCTCCTCGTCTCCCATCTATAAAAAGGATCCCACCCTCCTCTCGAACCCTCTCTCAAACCCTCCCCTCTTCTCATTCTACTGGGCTAAGCCTTCACTCTCAAACACGCCTTCAGGGAAACCAGAAACACAATGTGTTCGGGCTAAAGATGTTGACATCCTTGTCCCGAGGACTTTTTGCTTCCTCAGTTATACCTTGCCCCACCTCAAGTCGGCAAAAAGCTGCACCTGCCCTGGGCACTTTGCCTTCCATCAACCATTCGGCTGGGCTAGGCATGTGCTGAGCGCATCTTATCCACCATGAGTAGTGCGTCAAGAAGGCAGGCCGCATCGGGTCTCTCCTGACTCAGCATTCGACTCCCTAGCGGCCAGTGGCTGAAACTAATATCCAGGGTCATCTCGCCGATACTCCTTCCACCTGTTCATAGCCCTCGAATTTTCGAACTTGAGCTCTCAACTCTTTCGCGCAGACCAGTTCCTCGGTCTGACGAGGCCAAGATCTCCCTATACTCTTCGACTCGCATCATATTTCGTTGCACTCAAGACGCAGACCGAGGCGAGGTCTGAAGGACGGTTACGATCCTAACAGGGATATATATGCCTGCAGAAGCTAATTTTCCTAAGGATCAAAATAAAGTTGACCTAAGTACTTTTGCGTCACTTCCACGAAAGACCATGGGTACAGCACTGGGTGAAAGAAAACCATAGTTGCGGAGGAAGGAAGTAAGTATTTCACCCATTGACCCAGCTTGGAATGACTAACACGTAAGAGGTAGGGGGCCTAAACTAAAGAGGCGCAAGTACTTGTGACTATTTACACCAATTATATTACAACAACATACTATATACACATCCGATGGGGTGACCTGCCGGGGCAAGAGTTAGATCTCTCTCGACATCATATATATTATAACTGGGTAGGAAGTCAACCGAGATTGAACGCGTAAGTTGAACACCCGATCTATTCCTCCTTCTGTATTACAACATGCCTGACGCTAACGTGGCAAACAGGCGAACCTGTGCGTACTAGTTTGCGAGCAATAGTGCCCTGCCAAGGGACATGTTGATTAGGACAAAACTGAGATCTAGGGTCGCACCAATACGAAGGCCAAGCAAGGCAAATATCTCCTTTGCTGGGCTGATATGCTTCGATTTCCCTCTTCTAGTAGGCTGTAAGCAAGCTGCTCGCAAGCTAAAGGTCAAGGGCGTCCACGTGTCCGTGTCAAGGTCGAGAAGACCAGGACACCGACTCACCGAATGCATACGCGACAATGCCTACAGTGCCCTACTAGGATCAGGGCACCCTGGGGATCGGCATTACCGCCGGATCTAGCTGCGAACTCAGTAAGCAGACGCTGTCGAGCTATAACTCGTCCTCACATTTCACATATTGCTTCAAGTCAACGATATTCGCATGGCTCGACCCGTCAATCCGACGGAGCCCTGAACAGGTTCTTTGAGCATTACACGCCAGGAGACCTACTTTCCCTTGGAATTCAGCATGATATCCAATTGCCTGAACTCGTCTTAGTAGGAGATCAATTAGCTGGCAAATCAAGCCTCATGTCTGGTAAATCTTCCTCGCAGCGGAGTATGAGGTATCTGCAGGCATTGTCAGAGGTGTTAACCGGTAGGCATCCCGCATCCATTACTAGCCATCATGCGTAATATATTTCGTTTTGCCCACTTTTGGGACTATATATACAGTCACTTGCTTCGCCGTTGGTGAAATTGAATGGGGACTTGCTATAATTCCTCCCCTCCTATACCAGCCACCAGAGACAGAGACATGCTACGAAATGCGACCTGGCTCCGTCGTTCGCATCTCGCCCACCCTCCGCATCTTGAAAGTATACCGTCCATGATGGCAGATGAGCCATGGTCTAAAATCATCCAGGATAATCCTATCAGGAAAAGCCTCGATGCCTTTCGCGCTTCGTTCAATTCCATCTGCGAAGGGGCGAGCATCCCCTGTTCCTCGGACACGCTCCAGCAGCTTAGCCAAGAAGGTAGACTGGATGAAGTGCGAGTCTTATATGCAGATCTCCAAAACCTCGCTCTTAATCTTCTCTCAACACTGCAGACCCTTCAAGCCTCGCGTTTACTCTACTCCAGTAGGCAGTGGAAAGAATCTCTTCGGCGACATCGTGAGACTCACCTCCATTGTCAACTCCGACAACTTCGAGCTCGACAGCTCCTAAAATCAGCCCTCGCTGACGATCTAGATGATGCGCTCATTTGGGGTCAAGTCTACCTCGCCGTCACCAAAACCGTAGCCAGGCCGCTCGTTTGGCCGCCCAGACTCCGCACTGAGTGGGCGACAGCGTCGTTAGGAACTCTCCAGCATGCGTCTACGTAAGCCCTATACTGCTCATGCAAGTCCCCCCACACGAGAAAGCGCAGTACCCAACGTGTGAATCCAATGTCCGGGTCGCCCACATAGGCAAAGATCCACTCAATGGCAGCGTTGTGGCCAGAGCTTCCTTCAAACTGGGTGGCCAGGCACCTCAGCGCGTAGAGCGGTTTGAAGAGAACCTACGGAGTACGGCAAGCGAGCGCGTATGCACAATGGAGGACGTGCATAACGTATCTGCCGCCGACGAGGTGATGAGGGCCACGGGCCTGGCGTCTTCCAATTCCTTACCCAGCTCTAGTTTATTTACAACCCTGTTCATCTCGGCTTCATGTATAATGCGGTGGGGAAATCTAACGTCATCGATATTCAATATAACTATTGGGTTTTCAAAATGGAGCTGCCTACTATCGTCGGCTTTATGGGTCCTTAGGCCCGCCAGTTTTGTACCGCTGACGAAGTTGAATTGGTCCTGGGTCCTGATAGTTACGACGAGGAGTAGGTATTTTTCTCTCGCGTCCGGGTAGCAGTTTATGAGCAGTGTCAAGATGCCTAGGTCGTGTGCTCCCTCGAGCCAGGATCGCTCTTCGAAAATATCGCTCTATAGGCTAGAAATTTCCGCCTCTATTACCGCCATTACGTACATACGTGACTTGCTTGCTTTGTTGCTCTCGGGGCTATTCTAAACTTTATATTTAAATATATACGCTGCCGTTGTTTTAAGCCGGCTCCTGGCTCTTATCGAACTGACTGGGGTACGCCTGGACCTATACCGGAAACCTGGGCTCCGGTCCCCTCGGACGCCCGCCGAAACGGGCCCTAGGGCTCCGGAGCCTGGGCGGCTACCGCTTTGCCACCACGCACCTCACTTATCCGGTATAATGTGTACGGCTTAGTTCCGAGGTGGACTACACAATTTTCCTATCATTGTCCCTTCGCGCACATTCGCAGATCGAGCTCTTAACCTCTGAACTTTGGGTCAACTCCCAAGCCACTATTCTCGATCGGCGGCTTAACGACGTCTTGTTCCTCCAATGGCGAGACCAGTGGCTGAGGCTTGGGGCTTCCAAGAGGTAGTCCTAGTGTAGCGCCCAAGGGTTTCGAGAAATAAGCCTCAAGGCAGCGTTGATGTATTCGCCTTCCTGCAACTGCATCCAATAGGCGTGCTCACTTTCTTTATATCCTTGCCCAGTTCGTTCCCTGAATCTGTATTTATCTACCACTTCTCAGATATACTCGCAAACGAAGTCATCCTCGTCAAGACTGACATTCAACTGGATGCTAAAACCCTTTAGTCCGGAGCGTACGACGGAAACGGCCGCCTACTTCTTCTTCTTCTAGAATCTTCGGTTTTCGCATTTGCTGTGATGTACCAGGCCCGACATGGCCTACGCAGTGACCAAGCTCTCTGAAGCGAATCATGGACCATCACCACGACACATGACAGCGATGAAACATCTGCTACGGTATTTGGTGGGAACGAAGTCTTGCGGTTTTGCGTTTGCATTCGCCATCTGCCCTCGACAGCTGTATGGCGACATACCGAAAACAACAGCCGCCCAATCCTCCCCATCCCCCTAACTACGGAAGACACGAACCAATGGAAACCAGGGACCTGGGACCGACTAAGCGGTCCCAGCGGTCCAGGACGGGACCGACGATACTACCAGATCGGTCCCCGGGAGAGCTTGGGGAGGGAACGGATATATAAACTAAAGAGGATCCCCATGTATCTAGTTATCTTCCAAGACCCTCCAGTAGTCAATTCAAGTGAAAACGGCTTCATGTGTCATACATGCCACGCGGAACTGGAATACTGTCCGGAAAAAGCCTTGGCTATTGAGAAGTTTCGTCGGCAAACCGACTTTATGTGGCCGATGCTTTCGTGCATAGACCCGGAAATCTTCGAAAGTCTTGGTCTGCTCTACGGACCAAGTAGCGAGCGACCAGAACCCATAGAAGTGGAACCAATGTGCCCTCTATCTAGGCGGAATGACGCTCGGTGATATGGGCTAGGTGGGCGTGTGCAGGTTTTGAGTTCGGTGGTGAGACTTACTTCGAGGATCGAGGCAATTCATTCCCGCTCTATTACCCAAGTCCTCTTACAGTTCATCTCTCTCTTCCCCTTTTAAAGCACTGAAGTGCCCTATCTCAAACAGGGTGCAGACTTTAGAGAGTCGCTAAAGCAATCAATCAAATTAACAATCTATAGCCTAACAATCAATATCAATCTCCGAACACGAAAGAACGTGATTAATTTACCTGCAACTTTCGGGGCCTCCAGGCTACCTTCGCGGTCCGTTTTCACCAGGACAGACGGAGATACATCTACGTGCTCGGAACCTTCGTCGTGCAAACAGGAAAATTCTGGCATGCAGTACGCTGAGTTGGACCCAAGTCGTGGCCGATGGGCCTGAGGTTTATACCAGGCGGTATCATACCCACGGGATCGGCTAGGACTTCGTATCAGTTATATTCCTAGGCAAGGTTTCTCACAGAGGCCAGGTGAGAAGGCAAACTTGTTATCTCCGGTGTGGTACATGTCCTCCATACTAGGGTCGGGCGAGAGAGCATCGCGGAGCTCCAGTTTGAATGCCGGAGACTCCCGGTGATGACGATGGCCGGCCGTGGAACGGAATTCTTCTCGTCTGGCGTCAATATTCACTCTCATGGCGATAGGGCTCTTTCCTTAGGACCAGACACGAACATACATACCATTGTGGAAGTTACACGATGCGTGGCAGCAGCGGCATGGAATGAGAAGAGATTAATAAGCAATCCCACACAACTTTTTAGTGGGGAGTGAAAATCGGCCGGCCTTGTGCTGACCTTCCGCCTTCTCACTGGATGCTTGATGTTACGATCCTAACACTGGGGCTCGGTTGATCAATGGAATACAGTAGGTGCAAGGGTCGTGGGTGTCTGTTGTAGAGTAAGTGAAGCAGTCAGACAGTATTCACAAGATGTAGGTGGGAAGTGCGTATTCAAGTGTAGGGGTGTGGTTGTACTTGAATTGACTACTGGAAGTCTTGTAGGATAACTGAATTACATGGTGGGATTTGTAGTTTATATAGACCCTTTCCTTCCAAGCCTTCCAGGGCGATCGTCAAGTTCCCTTGACGATCACCTCCGTCGCTCGACATGTTCGTAGGTGCGATCGCGACGATCACCCATCGACACCTCTGACGATCGGTTCCTTGTCATCTGTCGGTCGGCCGTGGGCAGCCGGCCCGCTTGTTGTTTTCTGCCGTGTCCTACCGCTTTCGGGCCTGCATAAAGGTCGACCCGTGACACTTGAGGCCGTAGGCTCCAGGTGGAAACCCACACGTTTTGGATCCAGCTCTACACCGGGCCTGGTACCATGAGTGATGTTGACGAGACATCAATCTTATTACTTATGATCCCACTAGCAAACAATAATAATTTTTAATTTTTAAAATAGAAGAACTTTTCTTTTAATATTACTTGAGCCGGGCGACTTGATGACTGAACGAGAGCGTATTAAGAACTGGGCCGGTGCCATGAGCGAGCGGAAGGCAAAGCTGGCTCTAAGGAGGTCGTTAACCGAACGTCATCCTCAGTTGCAGAAACGCAGGTTCCGGCCCCATGAGTACCTTTTCATTCTTACACGGAATATAATTGAGCAAATGGATATCGACACGATGGGGCGAACTCGCAAGGGCATGCCTTATAATAATGAAAGTCTCGATTTCGGCCCAATGGGAACTTGAACCCAATGAAGAAATTGTTAATGGCATCTTCCTTCTATCCTCCTACCTCCATCCTTGTCTGGCCTTTCTTCCTCATCACTCTTACCCCATTGCCATTGCGCATAGTTCGATACTCTCCCTTTTCAGCAACACCTTATATATTTTCAAAATCACCTCTTCTACCCACACCTCACACTACACCTTTCCTCTATATAGATTCTCATTCTTATTTATTCTAATCTCTCGGGCTAATTTCTTTGTTCATCTGGGCCAACACGCCTGGCGGCGAAGGATATACTCGGGTAGCCACAGACGACCCGGACGACAACGACCCAGACAACGACCACCCAGACGACGACGAGAGCGACGAAGACGAAGACGAAGACAACGATGGCGGTGACTACGAGGAGGACGATGACGACGATGACAACGATGACAACGAAAACGCCATGCTGCTCCAACTCGTCGAGGAAGAAATCGTCGAGGCGGGGTCGAAATGGAAGTGGTTCAAGAAATTCTCCATCTTCTGGCCCTGGATGTGGCCGCAAGACGAGCCGCTTCTGCAGCTGAGAATGGTGGCCACCTTTGTGCTGATCCTGTTCGAGACGCTGGTCGGTCTCGTCAAGCCGGGGCTGTACGGCGCCCTCCTCGAGAGTGTCGTCGAAGGGAGCAAGCAGCGGAGCATGGACCCGGTCTGGCGTCCGCTGCTGATCCAGCTCGTGGCCTCGCTCGTCACATCAAAGCCCGTAAAGGGGGTACAAGTCGGACGCGACGTAAGTATCACCTACAAGATACACTTACAACCTCCCCCCTCTCATGACAGGTCGCTAACGCAGGCGAACTTGCCCGCCTCCAGCACTCTGTCCGGCGGGCAGAAGCAGCGGCTCCTATGGGCGCGCATATTTCTCCAGAAACCCAAGATAATCCTTCTAGACGAACCCACGGCTTCCCTCGACGGGGCCAACGCGGCGGCCATCAGGAAGATTGCCGACAAGCTCTTTGCTGGCCGCACCGTTATTATAGTTTCGTATGGAAAAGCCTCTCCTGCTCTCTTTAGCAATCATCCATTGGAAGGCGACATGCTGATACCAGCACAGGCACCTGATGTCGACCGTCATGACCGCTGACAAGATCTACGTCCTCCGAAAGGGCGGCGATGTTGTCCAAGAGGGCACGCACGACTTCCTCATGATGGAAAAAGATGGCGATTACGCGGGCCTCTGGAAGAAGCATCTGGGCAAGCGGGTTGAGATTCCGGTGGACCAACTTGTCGAGAAGTAGCCAGTGTCGTCTGTTTTCTGAGCCCCGGAGAACCCCTTGCTGGCGCGCAACTTCCCCACTGTTCCCTCCTTCCGAACTAACCGACGAAACATGCTCGACAAAGAACTAAGCAAGCCTCAGTCAACCCTAGGCATCCGAGGCGTCCGGCGGATATAACCTTAATGGATATAACGACAGAGGCTGGTAAGACTCTATCCGGCCGTTTGCAATGTCGGACGGCCGACAAGCACATACGCGGACTGGCCGCGGCGGCAATAGTGCCGTCTCTCTTCCATGAACCATTTGTTCACCCGCTCCTCTATTAGCCGACTACATACACAGGTTGAGCGAGTTGGCTGTCTCAGAAATAGACTTAGATGTTCTGTAGTGTTACTCCGGCTCACTGTCTTTTTCCACTATTTCAATCCCTTACCTTCTTCTTCAAAAAGTGAAAACTATAAAACGGCCCGGCTTCCAACAGTCCGCCTTTTTCACCCAAGAGCATAAGTGATAGAGTTGTAGTTAAAGAATAATAAAGTAATACTAGTGTTTGACATTTTTCAACACAGGTCCACTAATCGCTTCTTTCTTATGTTCAGGGCATCGTGACACTTTTTCAACCGGGTGTTCTAGCATTGTCCGCCCCGCAAGACCCAAGTCTTTTAATATTATCTCGCCCGGCCCTCGCTCACTACTAATCGAGCGGACTGCGACATGGATTCCTTATTCCGCAGTGCTACCATGGCCGCCCCCAACAGGCAGAGATGGCGTAGGCATTGGTCTGGTAATTGATCGTGGGCAGCAGAGCCTGGACCTGGTTTTGAGAAGCATCCTTGCACCGAGCTTCCTCCTCCCTCTTGCGCCAAGCTTCCTCTTCCCTCTTGCGCCGAGCTTCCTCCTCCCTCTTGCGCCGAGCTTCCTCCTCCCTCTTGCGCCGAGCTTCCTCCTCCCTCTTACGCCGAGCTTCCTCCTCCTTCTGCGCTTTCCATTCCTTCCGGATCTCCTTGAACTCTGTTCGCCACGTCAGTAACTCGCAGTTTTACAAAATCATGGCGGAGGAGAATACATACTATCAGGCGTCCGCTTCGCGCCGTGGCCCTGCATTGTCACATGGGCATTGAGATGGTTCAA
>SJVG01000534.1:0-26501 GCA_034774675.1 Scedosporium minutisporum
CTTTCTATCCTCACCCCCACCCCCTTTCCCCTTTCTTTCCATAGTGATATTTGGGGGCTAAAAAAGAGCCGGAGATGTTGAAATAAGCTGCGTCATAAATCTCACCCCTGGCCATACTAGCCACCTCTCTTTAATCTACAGCATCCAAAGTATATCCCTTTAATCGCTGTGGTAAGAAGTAGCCCGGCAGCTAAGCAGTCCCATTGACGGTCTCATCCCGTCTTTCAGCCGCTATCATTGCATCATGAGATTCAAAGGCATTGACAACTCGGTGTCACCATCTACCTACTCGATAAGACGAATTCATTCAGGACCTATAAGTCGGCAAAGTGCTCTAGATTGTAAAAATCGGTGCCAGCCCGTTACAGCTACTTCCCAACAAAACAGAGTAATTGAAAACCCACCAAGTGTAATTCCACATCCCAAGCTTGTCAGGCATCTTGACGGAGCAGTGTCTGTGTGGTCCGCAAGCGAAACGAGCGCCCTGCTCAGATAGATCTACGGAAGCGTTCTCTTCACCACGCATAAGCCAGAATACCCGTCGCCCATCATGCATGATCCGCGCTTTGGATACTCACATATCGTTCCACCCAAGCTTCTCAGAAGGGCACTTGCGTTGTATGTAAGGGCTTACTCCGTCCGGCATAGTTTTCCTGTCCAATGCATTCTCTCGCTATAGAGCAACTTATTTCTATCAGTTAATCAACCGCGGAGTTGGTAAATTTTAGAAATTGAAATGACTGATAAGCACGTCCCCAGTTGGAATGTACTGAGATAGCGAAAGAACGATCTCTTGGAGATCCTTGGCTGTCCCTCCTCGACAACTGACCCATGTATTGGTGTAACGGATGTCCTCGGAAATCCACATTCCCAATACAGTTGTTGGGCAAGGCTTTTGGTTACTTGGCATGCGGCTGTCGAATTCAAACAACTCCGCGGTCTTTGACTCTCTCCAACAATGGGCAGTTTAATATTCGAGCATTCTTATCCCGGCATATTTAAGAACCTAGGGTACTCAAAAGGAACCTTCCACACTGACCATCGCTACTTAATTTGATATCACATCTATGTCTGTTTCGATCTTCTCGAGGAAACATGAGACACATGAGAGACGTTAGCTATTCCATATCACCACCAGGATCACCACCTAGCCCTCTCCCCTTCCAGTTCATTGGAGATGAGCGAGTTGAGAGCGTTGCCGTAGAGTTGTGACATGAACTTCCTTTGGAAACTTCCAAAACCAACATTGGTGATCCCGATTCCCCGAGGCTAACCATGGCCCAGACTGAGGGAGATCTCATATCCATTACCTCCGAAAAACTCCATATTTTGCATTGGCCCGATTCTCATAGTCGTCCCACGCAGAGTGCGGGGGGTTCAAGAAGGCAGGCATCCGAGTTCCCTTTCAAATACGAAAACATTGGGATTAAGAAATCGGGAGAAGGCTAAGGACCAAGCATCAAGAATTCGTTCCTTCACGTTTCGAATGGACGCGGCTGCAACACCGCACGTTCTGCAAACCACGATCGAAAGAAAGCCGCACTCCCCCGCTTAGCTCTAGCCCTAACCATAGGACACCACTCCCAGAGTCATGACGGTGTGATATGGACTCACCCAGTACGGCCAAGGGTCAGAGGCAAATAAGTCACGGAGGCTACCAAAAGACACCAGGTTTAAGGGACAGATATATTCCCATTCACGCCAGACCTCGACTATCTATATTACAGCGGAGAAGTCTATGGAAAACATCCCCGGAATTCGCCCGTCACTTCAACAAGCGGCCCAAGAGAGCCGGGCGAGAAAAGACTGCTGCTCAAGGGATCCAGACGCACTGCACCTTCCAAGTGAGGCTTCTGGATCTCCTTCCTAGTCCGTCGCCCAGCCCTGACAAGAAACTTGTCTAAAATGCCTTGGCATAAAAAAACAGAGAAAAACTAAAGAATAACGACGGATGCAATTAGTGATGCCTCAAAGAGGGACCGACTCCAAGATGCCAGATATGCATGTGTCTGTCTATAACCAAATGCCTTTAAATCTTGTGTAGCCTTTCCCTGAGCTTCCTCGAAGCCTTTAGCTTCTTCTTGAACTTCTTCTTCTTCATCTTAAGCTTTCTTCGCTTCTTGACGCTGATGGCGTGGAAGCCTTCCCTCCTGCGCAGAGCGTCCTCATACCTAAGCCTTCGCAGGCGGTCAATGTATCGGGTACCGGGTTCGTCGTTGAGGATTTTGGGGCTGTGAGCCAGGACGTGGACCTGGCCGTCAGCATCCAGAGTTTCTTCGATGGTAAACATGGCGCGATAGACTCGATGTTGGGGAGAGAGATCGACATCTGCCTCGGCAGAGGCCGAAGAGCCGAGAACTTCACCGTTGGCCTGAGGCTCCGGGATCGGCGGAGGTTGGAAAGGGAGGAATTGGCCAGTCATGCTCTTGACCTGGACAAAGATGCTCGATTCCCGGCCGTCAGCATGTCTAACATCGATCTTCTGCATGCCGTCACCGGCTTGTTCGGCATGACCATCCCTAGAGATGGTCATTTTTGCCATTGGCCCCTCGAGATCATCGACGGCTCGCGAGAGCGTGGAGATGACATCGCTCGTCTTGTTACCGGTAGACTTTGCTGCGAAGATCTCGGCAAAAGTCTCGTCGCTCACAGTTCGCGGAAGGCTGTGCGTAATGGAGATCGGGCGGTGCATGGAGAAGAAACTAGAGAGTCCCAAAGCTAGGTAGCCAGAAATGGTGCGAAATTAGTTCAGATTCTAGACAATGGAGTTGGTGAGGTTTTTGAGATGGGACCGCATTACCTTCTTGGGAGAGATGTTGCGTGCTAGGGACGCTTGGGAACCCGTGGAAAGGGTCATTGGCCTCATCGTTGACTTTGCTCTTGCGTTTCCTCTTCTCGGAAGGAGTTTTCACTTCATTGGACGACGCGGAGGCCGACACGGTCTCCCCCGCAGGGAGACCTTTGGATCCGTTCGAGCGGTTCTTGGGGCTGCTCGGTTTCGAGGAAGAATATCTTCGCTGGTGGAGAGGGCCTTTACGTTGGGTGGTCGTAAGGGATGCGGCGGCTTTCGGCGCGTGCGTAAATAACGATGACTGGGCGGCAGCCGAAGAGGCTACGCGTCGCACCGTGAGCGGTAGCATGATAATTTCAGTTGTTGACGCATCTATCGATGTGTACAACAACGGAAAGGACAGCAGTGCTGAAAGGTTGGGGGTAAATTAGAAGCGGTTGCTTCGTTGTGGCGGAGATCAAGGTCATCTGTAGTCATCGCCGAAGAAGGCCACAGCCTTGGCGGCGGAGCAAGAAATTTGCGTTGATGCCTGAGGCGCCATCTGCTGATCAGTGGAACAAGAACCGGTGCCGGTTGTAAACAGCTGTTAACGCCCCGTTTGGAATCAAGAGAAATCACGCGACTTGGTAGAGTGGGGGTTGCTGGACCGTTCCGAGGCACCATCAAATCACAATTCTCGAAAGTTGCTTGGCGGTAACCCGTACGATTCACTTTTGGTCTATTAAACTGGCCCCAAGTCCTAATAAATGGCTCGTTTGCTCGGCTGATCTGGCCTGTCTCCGCAGATAAGTCTACTGCTCGCAATATTGGGTATCAACTCTCTCTATCTAGCGCATAAAATCTCCAGGCGTCCTATCTACCCCGACTGTTCATGTAGCTCAGATAACAAGTCCAACCGATCGCAACTGTGTTGGCCAGGTTGAGCCTGTGGTTCAAGGGGACAAACTTAAAGTTTGCAAGCTGTACCCACGGCCAAACCATGTAGTTAGTCGCTAGGATAGGGAAAAAGTTCTTCTTGATGTTCTCCTTGGGGTCACGTCCTTCACAGTAGGCCATCGTCGAAAGGAATATTACGAGGAATGTCGGAGAGAATAATGTCTGGTCAACAGCCACTCTAGCCAGAACCTCCGCGTTCTTGTCCTTGAAAACGACGCGACGGCTCAAAGCCCGATACCACATTGCTGCAGCGGGACCAAAGACAACTATTCCCCTTAGTTAGTCCATGAAATCCGTCCAAGAGATTGAACTTATAGTTCATAAAGCAGAGGCCTCGGGCGGGCTAGAAGCGTACCTCCTCCGTAGAGACCCATCCGTGCGGTTCGTTGCCAGTCATGGTCCTTCCCCCGGCCCTCGATTACTTGTTGAGCCGTCACATCTCCGATGGTATTTAAAATAGCGGTCGTGATACTCTGTGTGAGAATTGGTCGCCGTGCCAGCACAGAATGATACCTAGAGATGGGATTATGCTTAGAATGCATATACCTGGGCCTTGACATCCTCTGAGAACCTACCACCACAGCATCTTGGCGTATTTGCTCCAAGAGAATACCTCTTGATACGGAATGTGATTTAATGGCCAGGAGCGGCCTTGGTGGAGGAGAAGGACCAAACAAATTTATGACCAAATCGAAAATTTCCACTTATAAAAAAAATTTACTAGAATTGAAATCCGACCAAAAAAATGAGGAAGGAAGCATAAAGTCGAGAAGCGAGGTGAGTGTTGAAGAACGAGCTGATGAGGAGCGACGTCTCAGAGAGACCCACCATGCCCCGTTTTGCGCATATGAAGGAACATTACCTGTTTAAGAAGTTCTTGGTCTCATTCCCTGCCGCTATAAAAGGAAGAATAAATTTGAATCTTCAACAACACCTTACCACTTTTCTGTCTGGCGTAATGACTTTAACGCCTCTTAAATGTCTTTCGAGTCGGAGAGTGGAGAATATTTCTGCTGTACTCACGTTGTTAATGACAAAAGGGGAAACTTTATCGATGGTGGTACAAATTTATTCCTTTCCGAAAGTAGCAATTCCGCATTAATCCGCGATTCGGAAAACGGTAATTGGCCGCTTTCCCCAGATTCCTTTCGCTTTGATGCATACTTGCCGACTTCATCCCTCGATCCCCGATCAACTTCACCTTCGACCGGCTTGAAGGGACACCATTCTGATGCCCCAAACCCTTCAATAGCAGGGCCGTTTCTTTATTGGCGTCTACCTTTCTTTATGCCGCGCTGCCCTCCTCTCCTCAGAACTGAAAGCCACAGTCAACTCGTGCTGAAATCCCATATATTCCGTCCCTCGACCGCAATCATATTGCTCTGTTTTGGGGAAAGGTCCATTCATCTATCAAGAGATTTGGTCACTCCGTCAGAGTGCAGCTTTGAGCTCATCCACTTTCGTTGTAAGGCTTAGCCCCGGTTAATTCGAACTTTCGGGCCGGGCCTCTCCTGATATTTCGTCTCTCGTTTGGCATGTGACGATTCCAGTCTTGCGAGTATACGGCACTGCTGAGCTACATACATCCCCCCTATCCTAATATGATCGTCCTCATTAGAATTTATTGTTCGTGTGCAGTTTAGCCTTCCGTCCCTATCGTCTGTCAAGACGATTGCCTCCACCTCCTCCTGACTGGGGCTCGATTCTCCCTAACTTGGTTGGTCTTTGGGTGATGTGCTGATATTGGAGGCTGTTCCTCTCTTGGGCATATGTTCCCAGCCAGGTTACAAACCCCGAATACTCTATGGGGGATTCGCAATGGCCTCTACGAGCGTATAGGTTTTCAGGTCAAGATTGAGGTAGGGCATTTCCTGCTATGGGTCCTCTATTGTATCCTCTCCTGATCTCAGTGTGAGGATAAGGAACCATCTCCCAGCCAGATATATACAAGAAGTGGTGGGGGGATTCCAAAACCTCAATCTTCCTCCATCACTTATCTGTAGCGGCTATGTTGGCGTGGGATGGACTGACTGGCTCCATCGCTAGTAGTCAACGAACGAAACCCGCCTCGCATTTCCCCCCATCTTAGTGAATCCTGGAGGAAATTGATCCTTAGTAAGGAAATTTCATTATCACCCACTCATTCGCCCACTGGCCATCGTATATCAAGCCCCCTTGTTCATCTTTGAAGTCGTGTTTGGTAGTATCGCAAACCGATATCGGTTGCTCGGACCAAATTCCCTCCACAGCTTCGTATAACCAACACAATATCCGAGATGGTTTATAAGATATATATTATCAACAATCGTTCCAACCCGAGTTTCTTGATGTCGGAATGTACAATACACGACTTTCAGGGAGACTATTAGACTTGCATTTGGCAGGATTCTGTCCGAGGTACCGTTGATGTCTTTGACACTTGCCTCCCCATGATACTTGGTAAATTTCCAGTATTCCGTTCACTATGTGATATCTACGAGAACTGTGTATGATATCTCTGCTTTGTTATTGAGACAGCGGCTGGCTCACGCTCCCATTGTTGAGTGACTGGTGATGATGGCCGCAGATCCCTCCAAGGACCTGATATGCGAGAAGTGACATCAACTTAGTGTTCGCGATCTGGAAGGTAGCTTGGAGATATTGATCCCGGTATTACTCGAGCATCTTCAATAGTAACCTTGGGCCCACGCTCTTTATCCAAACTAGCACACAATTCCATGGATTCGGCCCTAAGGCAATGAATGAGCTGGAGTACTTGGACCATGACCGAGATTGTCGCTCAACCTGCGGGTTCACAGAGTCAATTCCATTGAACTTCGAAAGAACTGTATCATCTGCGTCACACCGGAAACGGGGCGTTCTGGGCCGGGGAGAGAAACCCTCGGACAGCTGGTGGAGTAGTGCTTGTTGCCTATATCCCCTTCCTCAAGCACCAGGAACCCAGCACCCCGAATCCCCTCTATTTCGCCTAAAGAACACTCTTTGTCCCTCCATAACCTCCCCCCATACTAGGACCCCATCAAGAAGCACGTTGTAAGTCGCCAAAAATCTCGCTTAGCACAAGTCCGCAAGGTCGATTTCATCTCAACTATTTGGTGTTGTACGAATCCACCTCGTCGTCCCTTCCACAAACCCCTTGTGGGGCAGTTTCACGAAGGTTGTCAACTCCATCTTGTACATCCGATCGCGTCACGGTCACCACCATGGGTAGCACGGAATCTTATCCATTCTCAATGAGATGCCGAGGGGACAGGAGATGAATGCTTGGTCTCAGGCAACGGGGTATCAGAGTCGAACACAGATTCTGAGGACTAGAGTTTCACTGTCTAATACATATAGCGATCTTCAACTAAGATGTCACAAGGTTCCAAACGGTCTTTTAAAGATTTCATGCCCCAAGAATAGCAATATAGAAGTCGACTTCGTCTCTCGACATGCCGCGTACAAGCAGAGGCCCTTGTTTACTTTTCTCTCTCTAGGGGAATATGTCGTCGTAATCGACACGAGGGCGAAGTGTTCTGGAATCGGGAAGCAAGTCTCAGGCATCAGCATAGAAACACAAAGTAACAGGCATCCAGAGTAACACCTTGCCCCGTAGAGAAACATAGTTTCTTTCCAGCGACCCCGTAGCAAAACTTGACGTCTCTCTTCGGGGGAGGCAGAGCATACTTCAAATCGCCCATGATAGCTCGTAGCCGGACTATGAACGACCCCAATCTACAGATAGACTACCTCAGGATAGCCTCACGTCATAGCGGTCTATGGCCGCTATAGGAGGACCGCACCAAGAGTCGTCCTAGCCCAATATAAGTACAGGTCCTCATGGGTCAATGAGAATCTATTAGCTCCTGACGACGCAGCATTGAGGAGGACGCAGTCCAAGACTAATAGGGATTAAACGCATCGGCGAAGCTTGTCTTCTGAGTCCAGAATCCCCGAGTCCTAAAAGGACAACGTTCAAGTGTAGTCTTTGCTTTCAGGAAAAGCCGAGAGGAAAAAAAACCTCAAGTCGTCACATAGCGTCGTATTCATTCTCAAGCTTGAATTTCAGGTGAGCTCAATCTGCACTCGATCCGCACGAAGATTTTTTCAGTGGAGACTCAGCAGAAGGCCATAGATGCGTCACGAAGACAATATACCCATTGATGCCCAGGCACGTCTTCTAATTCTCCGTGTCGAGGCATTTGGAACCGACCGAGGACCTCACGACTTATGAAGTCGTGTGTGCGTCGGCGGGTCATTCAACCACCCGCATTTAGTCAGTTGGACGGCGGTGCAGTCACTAACAGAGTTTTTTTCTTGCTTGCTGCGACCTACTCCATCTACAGTTGGCACGATTCACCTTTATGGCATGGCTCTCTCCTCTTCAGGTTGGGTCTGCCTATGTTCTCCGTTCTAAAGCGCAAACGGGTCTTTGACGTAGCTGTACGTGCTTGTCATTTCTTGGGTCTAACGTGGAGAGCAGGTAGAGTTAACGTTGTATCTTAAGTTGTCTAGACACCTGGGTCTCGCTAACCCAGAGAAAAACGCTTGCTCTATCGTGGATACACCCTGCACCCCCTCCCTTGAAGGGCAGGCACCTGGGGACTTGCCGCTGGTAATATTGCCTGCATCATCGCTGAGGAGTCCAATTGGAGGCTTCACATCCGATGTGAGAAGTGTTGTGGGTGGAGCTGGGGGCGCATGCAGGTTGCAGCAAGAGTCGTATTATCTCCATATTTGGAGAGAATCTCTTGGTAATAGAGGTAATAGAGCAGGTCTTTGCTCCCGCGTTTCGTCGCGTCAAACCTGCGGGTCGGAGCAAGATTCAATTCAAAAGCCAACGCGTAAA
Organism: Scedosporium minutisporum; assembly: GCA_034774675.1. NCBI lineage: Eukaryota > Fungi > Ascomycota > Sordariomycetes > Microascales > Microascaceae > Scedosporium > Scedosporium minutisporum. The sequence continues at coordinate 8,559 of SJVG01000534.1, forward strand.
GTGGTAGTTTTTCCTGTCCATTGGGCATCATCTCGCTGTCGGGTGGTTGGGGTTTCAGAGGCAGGACAGGGGTGGTTGGAACTTGGAAGCCCGTCATCATTTCGACATCAATCAATTGATTCAAGAATAGATCCGATCATTGATGCTAGTTCAATGTTATCTTGCACGCAGCCTACTGCGCGTAATAGTTTGAGCCCTTGCAAACGTGTTTGCCATGCCCTATTATGAACCAGACGCAATTAGCAATTGTCCAATATTGGTTTCTGTGGATCGATATCACATCTGCGGCGTTGTCGATCAAGTTTGGAATTGATCCTTGCAGAGATGCCCGAGACAAAGAAGATTTACCATTTCCTATAATATCTTGAACTGTTCCCGCTGGTTTGAAGTTTTCTGTTTTTCTTCTTCTCTTCCTTGTTTCAGTGACACGAAATCGACGCGAAATCATAAGTATATGCAAAGCTTTCTGCTCCCAGTCCGTTCTTTACTTCTTCCGACTGTCCGTGATATCGCACAGATGCCCTTTTCATCACCTACAAGTACACGGGGGCACACTGGAACACTGTAATAGTTCATAGGAACGGCACTCCCGTATTCCCGTGTAGTACCTCGTAGTTTCCATTTCTAATTCTACCCGGGAAAACACGCCTTCCAAAAGGGTGTAGATCACGCCGAAATGAATCGAAATCATCCCCTTCCGAGTCCGTGCGGGACGAGGATGCCGGCAAACCGCGCATTCTGGATTCTTTCTCAATTCCGGAAGGAGGAAACAAACACGGGAGAGAAGGCTCACGGACGTTTTTGCGAGCGGGGGAATCTTGTGTCGGTCGTAAGCCCTCCTCAATGTTCTCCTCTCAGGTTCCGTGCTCCAAATGTATATACCAAAGAACCTTGGGAGAAGGGAAGCTTCGCCTGGCTGTGTGTGCAACGGGACTGCGGGATTCGCGGGTAATACGACTGGATAGACCCCCGAAGACGTACGATTCCCCTGTGTCTACTCCTCCTCTGTTCCTGGATTCGCAAGCACCCGTTCCCGGATAGTATGGATGTTTCAATTTTCTGAAGCCATGATATTTCGTACCTCCCGTGTGTATGGTTCAACCAGATGTTGTGCGAATGCGGGTGCAAATGCCAATGCAAACCAATTCTGACAGATCCTCTTTCCGTCACAGATGAGGTACGAAGTATGGACTGCCTACCCGTCTCTTGGTTGTCCCGTCTGGAACAAATGGTCATAATATGTTGCCACGTTTTAGGTCTTGGAAACAGGTCGACTTTTAATACCCACATCCCGACGCACATTTTCCTCTCAAGCTCGTCGTCGATGCTTGCTATCCGGCATCTACGACGCACTTTAAATGCAGCGACCACTGCCGTGTCCGCGCGGGCTTTTTGACATCCTGAAACAGCACTCTCGAGAGTCCCATCTGCGACCTGTGCAGTATCAATGATACGTACCTGTTGCACTACCTTTTAACTTCGATTCGGCGACGGCGCAATTGGGATGAATTCGGCGTAGCAAGTGCTGTGATTTCTGACCTTTTCTCCTCGTCTCGGTATTTCGGCTGGGTTGGACTGGCCTGGCCAAGCCAGGCCTTTACCCCATGCTTGAAGGAGCAGGAATTGATCTGTTCGCCTGGCCGTCGGTACCAGACCTCGGACAAAAAGTCGCTCCATCCGAATGTACGCAATGACAGTAGAGACACCTCCTCCTTTGTATTACGAAGTAAGCTATCATTGGTGGATGGACCTATGAACATCGCAGAAGAGCATTTCCGTCCTCCTTATAGCAACCTGAGATATTGAGCTTGCATGACTGCTCCACTGTGCCGGTGTGTTTGTAGTGTACTCGGCCTCGTCATGGTGCTCACTTGATCGACGACTACTCAGTAGTCTCCCTGGCCTCTCTGAGTTTCCCCACACAAGAAACACATCAATTGATTTGAATTGAAGGTTCGCTTCAACCTCACGACATGGGCCACCTCCCTATAGCTAGCCAGGCCAGCCAGGCCGGAGTCGTAGAACCATCAAATATTATTAGTCTCCCCCCAGATCGAGAGGTAAGAGCAAGACCTGGAGACAGTACCAGCGCTTGTCGGACTTCGTAGCTTAGTAGAGACCCCGAGGGACCCACGCATCATCCTTGCCGGCGGAGTCGGTGGCAAATGCACACCGACGAATAGTTATCCATAGCGAGGATGCACAGCAGTTCAATGCAAGTGCTTTAGCAGCTTCTGATCGATCAGGATGCATTGTGCATCAACCTATTGCGTCGTGGGCAAGCTGAATCAAGCAGACGAGCAAATCAGATGCCTCCGTCTGAGACGGAAATCGTGACATCCGCCCACACACCCCGATGTATAAAACTCTACGCGTAGCTCAACCAACAGGATGCTTTAGGAGAGTGTGTTTATTTTTGTTGCACCAATGCCATCTACGTTTTAGGGGAATCATCAGCTTACGAAGTAGGCTCTCGACGGGATTACAGGATTGTTGGCCTCGCTACTTCGAGAATGGGGGTATCTTGGATCAGGGTACATGTATCCACGGCAAAAGGTAGCCGTACGAAGTTGCAAGTTCTCGGTCGCGGGTTTGATACCGCGTGTTGCTTCACACAGTCGATGAGACCATGTGAAAGAAAGGATTTGAGTATGAAGTAGTACGGAGCTTCGTAGGATGGTCTCTCCCCGGGCCCCAAGCGCAGCTCGGGCAGCTACAGTATCACTGAACCAAGCCTCGTCGAGGTTCGAAGTAAAATATAGGGATTGCTCATGCTGACGAGATATCATCCGAGATGCAAAAAAAGGCGTGCATCGTCCAACTGGACAGGGACAAGGCTGACTTTCCTCGACCAGGTTCAAGCGCCCGAGAGCGCAAGGAAATGCCCTGCTGGTGGAAGAAAGTCGCTCAATCTCTGTGCCGTCCGCATTGGCCCCCCTTCTCCTAAAAGAGGTATTTGAAGGCCTCATACTGTACAACCAGACAATGGCACCCTTTCCAAAACGAGAAAATGCGACGATGGTTCATAGAGGACAAGCTACGACCAGTTATTGGACAACCCATTCCGAGGCCATCCCCCTCTTCTTTCCACTCGCATCAGGGAGCATGTCCACTTTAGGGTTTCCTCTGGGTCTGAAATCCGGGTGTCAGCATATCATTTCCTTTCCGGGGTAGTCCCAGAACCAGATGCCTTTGACGACATGCGATTAGTTCGGCGAATGTGGAGAGTTTGACCACGAACCAAGGAACCGAGTAGCTGTGCACGCGGCTGTTACATTGGAACCCACAATGGAGATTTTAGGTCTACAGTGCTCTACAACCGTGTAAATAGAGCGCTCTATATTGGGATTTGCTCTGTGATCTGGGCTTGATTTGAAACAATCAACGCAGGATTCGCCATGAAGAAAGCTCGAAGTAGTTTGGATGACTTCGTGGAATCGTCCCAGAAGAGATAACAGGGACAATACACGTAGCAGAGTAGCTGAGTATCATGTGGAGGCATAGCCAGTTTGATGGTCCACGATAGACCCGACTCTTCAGACATTAGCCCGGCCTTTCAGATCATGGTATCAGCATGAACTACGAAAGGCCCTCCGTTGTTACGACCTTAAAAAAACAAAGCTAAGGTCGCGTCCTCTCGTTATTGACGACCTGTCGTTACAATGGCCGACTGCTCTGCGAACATCCACGATATTGAAGGACGCCTTAGTGTCACACTACGAAGGATGAGGCACGCCCCATTCATAACGAGTGTAATCCCGCCGACGCCACTGATCCTAACAATATAAACGCACGGAGACCAGAGGCGGTCTTAGACCGGCGTCATTGCCGGGCATACAGCCCAGCTTGACCAAACACCTTCGCCTGCCAATTGACTTTGTCTAGGAACTCTCATCGGTCGCCGGCAAGAAGTCGTCTCCGTCCGTGCGAATTTTTGTGGCGGACCGAACGATTTGGCTAAGAGAGATTGCAGATGTCTGAGCACCTCGCCAGCGGTTCGTCCTCTCAAGAGGAGTTCATGAGCAACCCTTGCAATTGTGTCTGATCGAGTAAGGTTAATAGTGTCAAAACAAGCAAGCGTTCGAAGAAGCAAAATGTGATGGAATGACAAAGTTCGTGTACTTTAACGGTTGCGAAACATGTTTCTTCAGACTTTAGTGGACAGGGGTGCTCGGAAGTTAAGGTCTGTAACACCTCCAGTTGCTTGCGGAGTCGTTCATGACAGAATCCTTGTGAATGTTCGGCTTGGCCTCAGGATCCCATCTGCCGTTGAAGCAAGATCTACCTCGGTCTACTTCACACTCGAGAGAGCTCTCCGCCATCAATTGATGCAGAGGAAAAACATATTTTACGGGAAAATGCTCTGAGACTCCATGGACTCGGCATTTGACATTACCCTCGTTGTCTGAGAACGTAATAATGAAGGAGCCCATTTACCCTGCCTCAAGTGCTCTCAAACCGTTACCGAACTGTAAGCTTGGGTCGCTAGATCTCATCCTCCGTCCACCCCGGGAATGCGACAGCAACATGGCTCTATCGCACGAGTAAATGGCACTGGTATTTATATCTCCTCCGAAGTGCTCTGTATGTGACACACAGGAGACGTTGCGGCGAGTCAATTAGCCTATCAGAGAGCTTTCAGGAGTCCCCACGAAACCACACATTGAAGATGGGCGTAATATGCTACCCTTGGCGGGAATAGATCAAATATCGAGATGTGATGTTCGACTTCTTACGAAGTCGTATTAAGAGCTCCTTGATGCTCGGAAGGAGTGGCAAAGGCTTTCCCTTCCCTGAGGATTGAGGCAGGAGAGCTGTGCCAACGTGCACAGTCCGAAGAAACAGGACAGGGTCTTCGATTAATATACCACTCTCTTCCCGTGTGATGTTGCATATCCTGCCGCCCGTTGCACTCCTCCACGGCCTGGCCATTGGCGGTGGCATTTCCGAGTGCTTCAATTTTATGGTCCTGCCGCAACGGCAGCCGATCAGAGGAATGCGGAGAGAGAAAAGGAGGATGCACGCTTCGGCATCCCGTCCCTCAAAACCTCCTGATCTGGGACTATGTGAGCCTACCTTCATCCCCATTTGGCAACTCCTCGTGTCGATGATTAGGTCGGCAGAGCCTGTGTGTGGGTGATGTGGTCGGATGAGGAATTTCTTTAGGGAGAGCTGAGCTTTTCAAAAGGATGGATGTGGACTTGACGTTCATGCAATGCAGGCGTCGCGACCCACACCAAGATGCACAGAACTCGAAGTTCGGTAACTGTCAAGGTTACTCAAACATGAAGCTCGAGGATGAAATGGATCTGATCTCAAATGCCTCCGGTGGGTTTATCTTCTGCATCACTGTCCCTGTCTTGACTATTTCGCACATACGAAGTAGTATTGGGACTGCACATTTCATCCTTGATGTACGTACTTCGTACTTGGTATGTCCTTCGTCCTGGAGGAAATATTCCGAGTCCGCATCCTGGCGTGGAGGTCGCAGGTGTCGATGCCGGGCTGGCACTGGCCACCTAATATGAGGAAGAGGTCAAAGCAGCACGCTTAATCCATTGACCTAGTCTTATAATATACACATAGTGCACTACTACAGGTGCACAAGATTTGATGCCATATTGGCACTTGAAGTTGACGGTAATGATACTCGCCTGTGATATTGAAGCCCCTTGCAGCTTCATCCGGGGATCAAATTGACGGCAAGAAAGTGGAACAGGAAATTTTTTTCCTTTTTATCCCCTGTCCCGTCACGATTGACCGGGTGATGATTTATAGTTCGGCGATGATCTTCAATTTAAGCCTTGGAGAAACCGAGAAAAGTAGCGTGCTTCAAACAGAAATGTGGATATATCATATGAAGTATTACGAAGAAGTGTGTATGAAGTAAGGCACAAACGGGACGGAGCCTAGAGACGCATTCGTTCCGTTCACAAGAGAGAATAGGGAAAGTAGTATTCCCTAGCTATCGATCCTAAGGCTGGCGGTAGTCGTTGTCTCCTGGCCAGAGCAGAAATATGAGAGACAGATTAGGTTTATCGCACTCGATTTGCATCAACCCTTCCTATCTGTTCTATACACAAGGTCCACAATCCATTGAGATATCCAAAGGAGATCACATGGCAATTGTTCAATTGTTCGAGATATTATACACCATTTGCACAAAGGTCATTGATGGGACGGAAAATGCAACGGTTGCATTCTAGTGTTCCAATTCAGCTGCACGAGCGGACGCTACGGAGCAGAGCAGGTCCGAAGACAAGGATTGGAACACGCAAAAAGGAAGGCTTCCAAATGTTTTATGGACCGGGGTTGCAATGGGGTCGGGGTTGTGCATCATCACTGGTCAGCCTCATGCAAGCAATGCTTGATCAAATTTGAGATTGCAATTTTAATAGTGAACAAGGCTCGTGTGCAGTCTGCAGCTGGCGTTCGCTAGTTTTAGTGCGCCTCGCTGTGCCTTACTAGTGAACTTTCATAGCAGCCGGACCGGATTAGCGCCTTCCACCTCAGGCACTGAACGTCAGCACACGTGATTAAGACGCATCTTGGGGATCAACTGACACCACCCGGCGGAATGTTTCTAGAACAGCATCCTGCAGTTGAACAAGTTGAGTCTACCGAGCCCTATTTCACTCTTCTATTGACCCCTTTAAATGTCGGCACACAATTTCGAGATGTTGGTGACTATCACAGTGCATGACTTGCTGAGCTTGAGATCCCCTCTCGGCCAAATACTCGTTAACGGAAGAGGCACATTCATTTATTTAGCCCTCTTCGCGATATTAGCTCTAATCTACGTCAGGACCCAGCTCCTGAACACCTCTCGAACTTCCCTGACTTAGCAACGAACTAGTCTATCTTGACTCTCAGGAGACTCAGATTTCTCCATTCGATCTCTTCGGGTGGGGACGACTTGATGAAATGAATGGTTGACTTCGTAGACCATTTTCGATCCGCGAACAAGCAAATCACGTCACTACCCGCGTCGTCTTGTCAATCAATCGCGGGGCTGAACGCTAGGAAGGATAGGAAATAATCTCTTTACGCGTGGGCGTCGTCCTTGGCGCGTAGCGTTGCCCCACGTCCCGTCATTCCCATTAAAACAAGGTGGTGGTCTCACTAGCGTCTGTGTCCAGTCCTGTCCACTGTTTCAATTGATCGAAAGAGGGGTAAAAAGTGTGGAGCGCTAGTCGTGTACGAGGAGTTAGTGATCTTTAGGTTGGGAATATCCTTCCTCGTTCAGACAATCCTGACGATGACGGGCATCAAGGGTTTTACTGGGTGAGACAGCAGGATTGTCGAATAACAACGCAGGACCTCATCATCGGTTTCCAAACCTGCTTGTCGAACCAAAATCTCAGAGAGGAATCAGGCGATGGAAAACCAGGGTCGAAACTATATCAAATTGATACGTAGGCATCTCGAACCTGGAAAAAGTTACTTGGGTCTGTCCCTTTCAGGAGAATGATGAGTCATTGGAGTTATTGGGTGCTGGGTCGTCTGTCGACGGAGGATTCAAGTTCAGTCCTGTGAATTGAGTCAAGGCTAACAGCAGTTCAAGTTTGCCACTTCTCCACGGATAATTTGTCAAAAGGGTGTGTGCGCGGAGCCGATGGCCGATGGCGCGGGTATTTTGAGTTTATCTCCCCAAAGACGCGTTTGCTCCACGCTAAATCTGGATCATCCTTATTTAGCTTATTTAGTGTGTTGGTTTATGGAAATGCTCAATGCCGTGATCTAGACATCAATTGATATTAAATTGATGGACCACTCAACAGGGGTAAGAGTGGTGGTGGTGGTTGTGACGTACTCTGGTCCATCTGCAAGCGCTTCTCGTATTCATACACGGACTACCCAGTCACTATCGAGAAGCTTGCAAAGTTCGCTCCTATGCCCTCGTGAGCACTGCCCTACGGGTTCGGAGGGAGATTGTATACCGCTGACGTGGATAGCATGCCCACTAGTGCTGCATGCTGGACATTTTAGGTTTCTTTATTTTGCCATGGTGAGAACGCGTCGTATTTATTGGGAATGAATCGGCATTCCAAACTGCCGGCAAGACCGGCGACGTTCTTACAGGAGCTGAGATGCGGCTTATCAACAAATAGTCTCAGATCTTTTGATCTCGATCGAGGATGCCTGCCAGGGATATCCTGGGTCGCACATTGAAGAAGCAGGCTAGGTCAGAGTTGAGTGGTGCACCAAGCCCCTCATTTGCTCCCTCATTCTTTAAAAGGCCTTGATCAGTGGTCATCAATGCGCCGACATTTCCGGCCACAGCCCCAGGCCCCGACGACTTTGAGATTTGGCATGAGGAGTGTGGTTCAAATGTCCGTCTTAAAAGTGGTGAGCTGAGGCCATCGATGCGACCAGTCGCGGAAGAGTAGATGATGGACCATCTCAATGGTAAATAACCCGACACCACACAACCACTTCGGCAACCCACCACAATGGATTTCGTGCTGCTGAAGTTACCCCGAGGTCCAATCAATGGCCAGATCCCCTCTCCAATCCGCGTGAACTGCCACTTGGCAAGCGCAGAAGGGCTGAGGTCGAATGTGCTACCTCATCTGCTTGAATTAAGAACATTATGCGAAAACTGGTTTTTTAGTACGGCAGCTATTTCGAGATCAGACAGGTTCGTGATAACCTTTTCATCTCGCACTCGGACCTTACGAGGGGATGTGTGACAATGGGTGCGGGGAAAGATCCATCGATGATAAAAGCAGGTTAATGGCACTGACTCTAAATCAAGGAAATCCCCAGTTAGCCAACAAGCGAAGGGGGTGAGGGGCATTGTCAGAGCACTTGAACTCAAGATTGGTTTCTTGGATGAGCTTGAATATTGAATGAATACATTCCCTGAAGGGAACTGACTAATCATTGACAATTTGATGTCTCTCCTCTCTGTGCTACGGGTTAAATGAATATTGATTTTGTGTTTCGTGCCTAGTCTACCCCGGTCTCTAAGTTGGTCACAGCCCATGCTAGATGGGTTCACCGACAATCCCTCACAAAACCCCCTCATAATGAATGCTCGAAAAGGGACCACCTCTGTTCTGGTCGAGAAAACCCAGTTGCTTCGTGTTCAGGAGACATGAATCTACTCATCCGTTGCCTGAGCTAAGAGCCAGTACAAGACTTTCGGGCGCCCGCATCCTATTTCATCAGCAATCTACACCACAAATTGATACTGATTGTAGCAACTTGGAGGGAGAGAGACGCTGATGATGGTGTCATCGAGGACTTGGAAATGTAGACGCGTAGCCCGTAAAGCCACCCCCACACCTCCAAACTACAAGTAAAATCCATAGGATAAGTTCGAGCATGAAGTTCGAGGGATCCCTACACAAATGCCCTCCGCCCCTCCACTATCACCTAGGGTGTGCCGGTGTATCCCAAAGTGGAAGTCTCAGCTGGTCTAGGGACTCGAAATGTGTATTGGTGATGGCAGTTCTCATTCGAAAGGGTATTGGCTCGGAAGAATTATCATCCTGCTTCGGAAAGTCGTTCTTGCAAGATATATTCCGGGCCAGGTGCGGGCTTGAATAATCATGAGGCAGGTTGCTGGCCAATCGAATGGACCAGAGATGCGATACGGAGGCCAGGTCAAGAGGGGTAAAAGGGATGGGGTGTTCGGTCGCCGAACGAATGCCTGGTGAGATCTCGTTTGGTTCGTCCAGCCTCCTCAGTTTACTCAACCTTGAAAGCAGCCAAGACACCGAAAGATGTTGCCGTCATTTTCGATCGCGTTTCAGGGCCTGGCTGCCTGCAATTTTGACTCAAGTGACCTAGAGTGCCAATGCCTGACCTGTGAATGTCTGCTCATGATCGTCATCCGAGCTATCCCCAGTATTTTAGATTTTCCTTGTGAATAAAGGAACGTAGTACTCCATGGTTTCTTACCTAAAATGGGAGGTCACCTTGTCAAGGCAAGGTAGCAAACCGCCAACCAGCAGATGCTCAGAATTGACTTTCTGGAGATGAGCCCGTGAGCCGGCGAAACTAATAGCCAGAGGCTACCATGGTTGTGCAACCCCAGAACAGCCAGCGCTGCAGGGCACGTCCACCGAGCCAAATTTGAGATTTCGAAAGCACAACCGGTGTTCGAAAGGGTCAAAGTCTCTCGATGGGATCGGATAAAGAAGAAGAGAATGTTTACGGATGACGGTTAGGGAATATGGATTTTCTCCTTCTGGGAATTGACAACTGTTTTATCCCCTTCCTTCTCGTCGGACATCTTCCCGCTTTTTTATTCGACCGGTCCTTTCGGGTTGCTAGGGCGGGATGTCGAGAAACGGCTAAAGGCCTGGAGATGACAAGGCTTGATATTGGAGCTTCGTGGCACCTTCTCCCACGGGGAATGAGGTCTGCGAAAGGGGGTGGGGGGCGCGAGACGGAAACTCGGCTGAAGGAGAGGGTGTAGTATTATTAGACCAACTATTACACGACATGGAAATGTGAAGGCCAGAGGCGAATCCAGTTGTCGTACAGCGTTGACAGCGAAAACGAGGGCCGTAAGAATGGGAAGCCTCTCCAACCGGTTTACCAATGATGGCTTCCCTGTCGGGAGGATTATTGACTCTACAACACATATTGGTAACTCAGGGTTCTGTAGGGAACCGCTGTTTATCGGACTTGATGCCAACCAGGAAACAAGATGAAGATGAAGAATAAGCCCTTATAAACCCCAGTGATATACCCAAGGACATGAGTGCTACGACGGGCCTATTAGAATCTTGGGAACGATCAAGATCTGCCTATCTGCTGTGGAACGGGTTTGGCATATTCGCCTTAGAACACAACGAACAAATAGTCGTAAACGCGGGCTTCAGAAAGTCTTCTGCCTGTCACCGAAGACTCGCGCTCCATTGCTCCATTGGGACCACGCGACGTGTCTTCACTTAGACGAGCAGCAAAAAAAATCTATTTCTTAGCTCCGTCCTTGCATGCCGATGCGCGTGCACCGAAAGTCTAAGGCCAAGTCCGTGGGCGGGCTAAGGCGAGAAAGAAATGGATCAAATGAAAATCGAGGTTTCTGGTGTACTGCCGAGGGGTTGCAGGGCGGAAAAGGCAACTGAGGGGCTGCCGTGCCGGGTACTTAGCTTGACATTGATGGCAGCAAATTGAGGCCGATATCTGATATTTCCACAGACTTGAGAAGTCTAGTGAACTACAGTCGAAGCAAATGGGATAAACTTCCACTTTGCTAATACCGGGAAGGGACGTTTCGAAAGAGCGCTCCATCTGCATTACCCAGCCTCACATGTTTGAGGTTCTGAGATTGCTTCATGTTGATTGTAACAGCATCCCGAATTTACCGGCCTTGAACCCAAAGGAACATCATTGATCAATTTATTCACATTTTTCGGGTCGTCTGGATTAGACTGGGGCGTTTATACTGAACTACACTCCGCTACTCTACACTCCACTACTCTACACTACACTAGATGGTGCGGGGACGAGAACTCTTGCCTGGCCGTCTTCGATATCCACTAGTGTAGCGTATTATGTTGAACACACAGACGTTGTATTATTATTCACATTGCACATTCACGCCTCACGACCACCGAGCAGGGCAGTGTCGCGTCGTCGCGTTTCTATGGTGTAATACGTACTACGCATACGGGGAGTAAGACCCTGGATGGGCGAATTTCCATATGCATTCCATGCGGGTGTGCTTGGAAGCAAACGATCCTATCACGGGTTAACGGGAGGTGACGAACTTGCAGGGGGGACTTGCAAGGGATTGAGAGGAGGGCTGGCGAAGAGAAAAAAAATTATCGTCCTTTATCCTTGAGGACCCCGCATCGTCATGATACTCGTCTCACTCGAGACAAGCAACGGGGCGAGAATTGCAAACTGGAGCTATCGAGAAGGATCAATTGGTACCCGCCACTTAGTTTTTTCCTGCCTCGTGCTCCGGTTGCAACGATGTCCTTCTTGGTGGGGGTTCTAGAGTAGTTATTTGATTTGATCAACGGTTGATTTGATGATTGATAGCCTCAATAGCAGAGCGGGTCGTTTCGCGGTGGATCTGATCATTGATGCTGCAGCCTTGGCTGCTTTCGACTGGATGGGCCGGCCACCGGCACCCCCTCCGAGTTTCTGGAAATAAATCGGGGCGCCGAACATTCACCCTTGGCCACAATGGATCGATTTGATCGTTGACGGATCAACGAAAACCTCTGCTTGGGCATATTGCCGGTGTTACGACTCTCCTCTTCGAGTCTGGCGGGGCGGATTTTGATGCACAGTCCGCTGTTGCAACACTTCCCAAGTCTCCAGAGTGGAACTGGTTACGTAACTTGGCCTAGGCCCAGTGCGTCCAAGCCCGACCCAAGCCTAGACTCTCGTTACGGACATGGACGGAGGCGGGACGGAGCTTTGGAGACGGAGACTGGCGCCGAACATTTTTAGATGCTAGCTTTTCATTCTTTTCTTCCAGCCTTCTACTTTGATTTATTCTATTTTATTCCCTCAAAGGACATAAAAGTTAGTTTAGTGCTTGGTTCTTTTTCATAAAACGTGCTTCGTACCTTTGTACTTGAGGCGCACATGCCAACTTTGATGATCATTCCTCATTGTCTTTCGACGACAGATTCACTTCCGGTGAGCAATGGGACTATGCCCTTCTGACACTGGAGCGCTCTTGATAAGAGCTGGGCGGAACATGCAGCTCTACTGGCTGGGTGGTCACTTGAATCATCCAATTGAACGCCGCAAGAGCCATTCGAGTAGGGCAATGTCAGGAATTCGGTGACTTTAAACTACTCCTTTCCATCTAGTGCGCTGAAGATTGGAGCAATACATCAGGCTCTTTGCTTTTCCGGTTGCACATCTCTGGGATCCAGACGCCGAACAGGGAGACGGCTGCTACACTACCTCGTACCGAAGACGAAGACGAAGAAAAAAATGAAGCCAAGGCTACACCTGCCTGCAGTAGGACGGGTGCATTCTGCAAACACTTACTTTTCTTTTCACCCTGCCTCAAAGCCCCTCCTTCGGAGGCCTGTGGATCAGGCTTTCCGATATTTCGGCTCCATAGGGAAGCGTTGAGACCTTGTCACCTAGGGAATCGGAGGGGCAATGAAACCAAAAGCCTTCACCAACGTACTTCGTACAGTAGCGCGGCAGTCGAGATGCGTTTTTTTGCTTCATTCTCGCGCCGCGCCATGTTCGATATCGAAGGGCAAGACGCTACAAATGTGCCTCAGGCTAAGAGCTGCAGAAAGGTGGAATACTGGTAATATCCTCATCGCCGTGTGAGGCGGGCCCGGTGCAAGGGATATACACTAAATAAAGTAGAGAGGGGTGCGTCGATATGATTTAAACGGTCGTTTTGTTTGACGATTTCCCGCTCATCCTGCTCCGACTGGATTGAGGGGCTCTCGTTTAGATATTTACGGTACCGGAGCTTGGGCCTCTGCCGTTAAGCAGCATTTTGTGAGGGACGGAGTTGCTAGAGACGGCAAGGACAAGTAAACTGACTGAGGCACCCACAAAGTAGAATATATATGGGATTGCTGGGTTGTGTTTTTCTAGATTGATTGCATACTAGAGGCTCAATATCGAGGAGTCCAGGAGTGGGCGAGTCCAGATATGCATTTGTGGGGTTTAGTCCGATCTCGAAATACTGCTCTCCTAGTTCATAGTATTGATGGATGTTGCATAGACTTGCATGCAACTACACAAAGAGCCTCTAAGAACGGGATGTTCAGTGACATGACTCCCGCACTCTCTTAATATCCATGGGGAATGACCTGACACAGCGTTTTACTTCGTAGAGCGAGGCACTGTGACATTGGCGGGCGCGAAGGATCAATATATCTGATGGGCTTCATTGTGCGAAGCAAACTGACAAACAAGCCCTGGGGTATATATGTGGCAAGGATCAACTGTACCATCAGCTCTGAAGCGGAAGTATTTGATGTACACTACGAAGTACTGAGGCAATTGCAAGGAAACCATGCTGAGGCTGCGCAATAGCGCCGCGATGTCCGGCGATCTACGCTAGAACTACAGGACGGAGATGACAGCCGATAAGAGCGAAGGAACATCAGTGGAATTGAGCCAACCGTGTTCAATTGCTCCATTCGTCCAGCCAACAGTTGGTTTCCAATAATAAGTTCGTTAGAAGCTACAGACACTAAAAGACTAGGCCCATGTCATGGCTCTGAACCTGGTCCCAAAGACCCATGGCATTTCGTCATTCTTGGTTCGAAATGGGTCTTCAAACGAGACCAGGTCATGCGGAACGAGGTCTCAAAGCACCCATTCTAGCATGGCGTTTGATACCGGGAAGAAGATTCACTCGAGTGTCGAATCGACATTAATAGTACACCAGATCCTGGGGCAAATAGGAGATTCTAACTATGGAAAGATGGCCGCCTGATAATGATAGGATCCTGGAACGAGGAGAAGATCTTCCGACAAGGCTGGCTGACGTTCTGGACTGGACATGAGGTGAGAAGGGAGCGGAATTTTCTGGGTTTTCCCTTGGAAAAGTGGTTCGTCAATCCGACCAGAGCCAGTCGATCCCAACTAGGAGCTGCAACATGATATCCTGGTGCTGTCATGACACGCATGAATTTTTAATTGATTTTCTGAACCTCTTGCAGGAACGCGTATATAGAACCTCTCATTGGTTCACGAATGTTGGTGGGCACTTCTCCACGCCTTCACAAAATTTTCTGCTGCCCCTTCTTCTCTCCTCCCTCTGGTTCTCTCGAGTTACACTGGCCCGGACAAACTTTTGGCGTTGGCGTTATTTGTGGACCAGAGCGCTCGTGTGGGCTGTGGGCTATGATCTTGGTCTCTTTTTGTCGTATGTGTGTTAGGTTGGGGGCGTAGCGGAGTAATTAGATGGATTATGCCAAGCCTGGATTCTTCTCCCTTGCTGAACCTGACCAGGGACAACCCTAGTGAGAGAGTGGATTACGCTGCGCTATGGGGCATCATAATTCCTGCAAGTAAGACGAGAAATCAATGTGTGAAGTACATAGTAATCAACGAAGCACACTACACTACACATACTAGATGCCTGGCTTTGTGAAGTGAATGATGACCACTGAAATACTGCGTATAAGTTAGGTGCATTGTCCAAAATGTTGTATATTGCGTAGTACCTAAGGAAGCGAGGCACAGTCCGTCCTCTCGGATTAGTATAATGAAGTGCAAGTGCCCGTTCGCTTCCGTCCGGTCTAAAATGACTTTGAAACCCGCCTCCTAGGCTGGATTGGTCGAACTTCATTTGCCCATGGCTGGTTGCTGTAGCATACTTCGTAAGTCTGGCAAAAAAGGCTCCAGGATGCGAAGTGGAACCCATCTCGAAGAGTCCATCATGAGATAGTCTGCACTACCGAGGAGGTTGATACCAACAAACGTCCAACCACCTGCCGTTTCCTAAGTGAAGAATCAGCCAACGGAGCAGAGCAAACCCCATCGAATGGGTCAATTCTGACGATCTCCTATAGGACGGGAATCCGGTTTGACGGGTCAGGACTTGGACGGAACGGCTGTATAAAATCCCATTTTGATATGTGCCCATTTATCCTACCCAACCAGATATGTGCGGTTATGTATCTGTCTGGAGGAGGTCGGGTCAGTATCAAACGGCAACTGCGATTGCACTTCACAAAGAGGAAAGGCAGCATTATAACGAATGAGAACCGACCGCCTTTAGGTATTGTTGAGCTGGTAACCGACCAGCCCTGCGAGTTAGAAAGGGATAAGACCACGGAGTAACGAGCTTTCTTCATAAAGAGCTGCCGCTTTCCCAGCGCGGCGATTGGAGATACAGGAAGAATATGTCGGTTGCCAGATGAGGCCCGTTGAATGACAATTGTTTTATTTGTTTCCATCCCAGTGTTTTCTACGTCAATGCCTCGCGTATACAGGGGAAATCGGCCCAGTGGTCTCCTCAGTGAGCAGCCGACGCACAGTGGTGTAATCCGGGTTTCGACAATGAAGACCCGGGTCCATGAAGAAAGAGGGGTTGACGGTTATCATTGATCATTGATCCTTTTGTACACCGGGAAAGCCTGCAACTCTGTTGTTTGATATGGCCTGGTTCTCTACCGCACCGCGACGTTTGAAGCAGGCCTCGTGTATCGAGACCTGGTGGTCGCATTCATGCGTTGCGGAGATCTAAACAAACGCACGAGATTTTCGAGAAGGACGCTTGAAGTCGGACGAATCGGTGAAGCTGGGACGTGGGGAGCCACCTAGGCCGGCCCATCCTCAATGCTGCGTTTCCTGTATATAACTAGATGTGAAGAACCCCCTCGGAACTCTCCATGATGAAGTCTTCCTTCAGGCACCTTCCTCAGCCGACTTGGGCACTGAGCATTTTGATATTCGTCTGGTGTCTTCCTCAACAGCTTTCGGAATCTCCCATCGTTCCATACCCTTCATAAAGTTATCCGTTCTTTGCCATTGGACACTCCACATGTACGACAAGCGTACAGTTCAGTTATACGGTGCCAGGAGCATTACGGTGGAATCCTCAATCTTCCACTGCACAGGCTCTTCCTTACGGTCGCACTCGCTACGACACTAGCTTCGAATTTAGGCCGAGCGATCTACAGCTTTTACCCTACCAGTTGAGCCATCAGCGTCTTAATGTCGCCCCTGTTCTCCGCCTTGAAACCTAGGGACCCCCTGTACGGAACTGCACTTCTGGATGACCGGCAAGAAAACGGAGAATCACGCCTGGACGAAGTACATCCATCGATATAGTTCGACCGTCGACATTGAGACCTTTGCCGAGTTTCCCTTACTTCGTAAGAAGCAAGTTAGTCTTCGAAAGGAGTTTGGCGAGAGCCCGATATCTCGAATTGGACACTTTTACTACTTACATATATGGGTGAATTCTACATCAGGAAAAGCAACTTGAAATCGCCAAGAGATCACTCTTTGTCGGAATCCCCGCCCGCTAGACCAGACCAAGCTGTCTCCACCGTCCAGGATCGATTGACCTGATCAATTGTGACGGAGCGACTTTTTGCACAGGTTCTTAACATCAAGCTCATGTACTGTGGTCTCCTGAAATAACGGGGAAGACAGTGTTGCCAGTCAGAACGGTGACAGGCAAGACAGAGCAGTCATTGAAATCAACCATCATCTCAGAACGACACGACGCACGTTAAATTACACTCTTAGCAAATCTGGATCGATCCTCGACAGTCGGAGGGAGCAAATTCCAGCTTAACCACGGGCCAAAGTCACCGAGCTTTACCTTGACAGGCGGCAGCGACAGATCTCGCGACGTTAATCTACGGTTGCAGGACGCGCTGCAGTGAGCAATCTACCATATTACGAAGTTCATGGTAACTGTGCTCAGAATCCTGTCTTCTCATACATTTGCTACTTCGTGTCGGACCTTTCTAGCCAGTACAATTGTACGCTGGACAGGGGCCAGCGTAGAGGCAAACCAAAGAACGGAGTCTTCTGGTGTGTACTTTGTACATGCTTGCCTGGATGTGCAATCTGAGGTACCTGGCGAATCCGTCCATTGATTGATCCCACTTGCTGCCAGCTAAGGTAAGAACAGCCATCCCACGTCCAGTAAAGGGCGGCGGTACCTCCGTATTACTGGCACCGCCCAATCTCCCGCCCTGGCCCCTTCCTCTCGTTCGCTCAGAACGCGCTAAGGAAACGGTCCAGTCAACGCAGCAGAAGGCGAGACCTCCTTAACTCTGACACGCATCCGCAGTGCTCCAACACGCCCAGATACCGACCGGGCACGCCTAATAATCTTCGAACTGCAGGACGTTTACGTGCTGGACGCCGTAAAGTACGCGGAACGACGTGCAGCCTTAGGCTCACCCCCAGCAAGAAGCAGCCCACACACCCACATCCACATCCACACCACACCCACCCGCCCCCTGTCGCTACAATTGTACATTGAACTCCTCTTTCCTCTTCCCAAGCCCACAC
>SJVG01000535.1:0-26464 GCA_034774675.1 Scedosporium minutisporum
AAAAGGAGAAGAGGAAAGAGGAGAAGAAAAAGAGAAACAGAGGAGAAAAGAGAGAGAAGAAAAAAAAAAAGGAAAAGAAAAAAAGCCAGATGAGATGGCGGAGCCATTTAGGCGTAAAAAAAAAGAAAGGAGAAAGAAAAAAAGAAAGAAGGAAGGAAAAGAAGAAGAAAGGCTAGACCCTCAAGCTTGGACGCGAAGCCTTTACGCCGTCGAACCTAGTCTAGATAAAGTTAAGGAACGGCATCTCGGATTGTGGATCTCATCAATCAGATCAGGAGCGGGCCCTTCAAGGTTTTCCAAACACATCTGAATATCTCGCTTAACTGCTCTGGCCGGCAGAGCGGACATACAGACCTGAAGAGTGGGT
Source organism: Scedosporium minutisporum (assembly GCA_034774675.1). Taxonomy (NCBI): domain Eukaryota; kingdom Fungi; phylum Ascomycota; class Sordariomycetes; order Microascales; family Microascaceae; genus Scedosporium; species Scedosporium minutisporum. Next base: position 368 of record SJVG01000535.1, read on the forward strand.
AACCAGTGTTGGTCGAAGTCAGGTCATGGCCATGGAGACATGAGTTTGGCCGACCTCGCCGACTGCCAGACTAGACCGCTCCGCTGGAGGGCTCTAAGAAGATATCATAGGCTCCGAGGGAATTTGAGATAGTTTGGCTTTTTCTTCTTCCTGTCGATCCTTCTTCCAGTTAGTGAGTCACGGAACAAAAATGTGCGGACCCGGAGAAGTGGGTCCAACGCCCCCCGAGAAGAACCGGAGAAAAAGAAGACAGTGACGTCAGGTGCCCTCCGCCGTTTCTGAGGCGAAGTACAAGGCCATCAAGGGACTCGGGCGTCATCGAAAATATTTGATCAATTTTCTTGTTGCTAGGTGGCGATCTCAACTCTCTTCTTTTTTCTTCCCCATCCAAAGAAAAAAAAAAGTTGCGTCCCTATGCTTCCAAAATAATGGGGCTCTGTGGTCAAACTGCCCGCGGACTTGCAATATTATCCAAATAGGGGATGCGAGGATTGCGAAGCGGGAGCCAGGGACCCATGGTGGAAAATCTCCACTTGATATTTTTCAAGAAGCAAAAATATTGGCGTGCAAAACAAAAAATGCAACTCTACGTCGGTCAAGCCCCGCAAATGACTAATGCGAATGAAAATACGTCGGATGATAGGCGATTAAAGTGATTAACACTGAGCACGTTTCTTCGAGCATTGTGAGGCAAAAGGTGAATCCGTGAAGACTCAGCGAAGTTTTGGTCAGCTGAGGAGATTGATTCTGCTTCGAGCAAATCCACCTTCCGAAACTTCCCGAACAGGGCCAATGTGAAGGCCCAGCACAAGCATCAGGCTCCACTCAGCCTTAGAACCTCAATCAAGATTTACACTTTGAGCGATACGAGCAATGAACTTTGCAAGTATCCATGCCGTTGGTGGGAATGTAAACGCCGATGGCCAAATTTACGGGGGCTCATGGTCGCCGACTCCTATCCCTAGATACTTTTGCATAATATATAAATGATCCCGAACTTGCAAGGAGTCGGACCTCGTAGCTGTGTAATATTGATATTCGTATATCAAGACGGATACTGTCCAGTATCATAAACTCACACCAACATCTTGACAGGGACTCAGCCCCATCTTACACTCTTACATTTCTATACGTGACCTCGTCATCATCACAATCTCACTTACACGCATTTCAGCTTCCAAGCAACACTTAAAGGCCACCCTATCCACCCAATTCCAGCCCGCCGTGGCTCCCACAACTCTATTCTTGAACCAACCGTCCCAAATATCAGTCAACGATACCTAAACACTCTTTCACCATGTTGGCCACCCGAGCTAATGCTCGCCTATGCTCTGCAAGGCAAATCGGCCAAATCGCCAAGTCCGTTTCCATGAGCCCGGCTCCCCTCCTTCTAGCCAGCCGACCGTTTCTCGGAACCCATCATGATTTCCCCAGCCAGACCAGGAATTTTGCCCTGTTCGCCATTATCAAGGACAAGGTCCCCAAGAAAGATCTAGAGTCCACTCGTCTAACGAAGCCCATTTTCCCTGGTCCAGTTTATACGGACAAGGAACTTCTCGGGGTCGAGGTGGGACACCGAGAGCCAGAGACTCTTGCAGATTCCCTAGCATGGAGGCTCGTGAGGGGAGCGAGGAAACTGGTTGACTTTTCCACCGGCGTGACGGACAAGAAGCCACTAACGACGGCGCAATACGTACGTATACTCACCCATGATCCTAAAATGTCCACTAGAATCTGTCCAAAAAACTAACTCGAGATTTTTCCCGAATAGAATACACGTATTCTTTTCCTCGAAAGCATTGCAGCTGTCCCCGGAATGGTTGCGGCCGTCCACCGACATCTACGCTCCCTCCGACGAGGAGCCCGTGACCAAGGCTGGATCAAGACTCTCCTTGAGGAAGCCACCAACGAAAGAATGCACCTCCTCACATGGATGAACCTGGCCGAGCCCGGCTGGTTGCTGAGGTTGATCTTCATCGGAGCCCAGGGCGTCTTCTTCAACATTTGCTTCCTCGCGCGTTGGGTCTCGCCTAGTTTCTTCCACCGTTTCGTCGGCTACGTCGAAGAGGAGGCCATCCACACTTATACGAGACTGGAGCGCGAGATTGCCAACGGCCAGATCGAGGGCTGGTCTGATCCCAAGTTCCCCATTCCCGACATTGCTGTCGAATACTGGAACATTCCCGAGGACAGGCGAACAATGCTTTGGTTGACACGTTATATCCGTGCTGATGGTAAGTTAACTTGACTGCTTCCCCTTGTGAGGAATGGTACTAATTCATATTTCTCGTTCCTGCTTATAGAGGCCGGACATCGTGGCGTGAACCATACTCTTGCCAACCTTGATCAGCAGACCGACCCGAACCCATTCGAGCCCGATGCCAAGGACCCAAATCCCAGAATCCCGAACGCCGTGCTTAGGCCCCAGGGATTCGAGAGGTCTGAAGTCATCGAAGATCTCCACACACCTCATAAGGGAGAAAAGGGCGCCGCAGCCCATTAATCTGCGAAGAACGATTCAACACAGAGATTTTCTTTCCTTTTTCCCTTTTCCATCAAAACTCATTGCCCAGTTGGGCCCGCCCATTTCGATGACCGAGAACCGGAGCGGCATTCTTTCTTCATTTTTCTTCTTCAATTGCTCACATCGGCGTTATAACGAAGTCATTATACCATTGGTTTTCTTTTTGTTTTGTCTTGAGAAAATAGAGATACAGAAAAGGTTCTCAAAAATTAGATCAGAGGGTCATAGATTCGTTGTGTTGGATGGGCGGTGCATGGCGTGGTGTTTGTTTTCTCGGACTGGTCGCATTTTCATCTTTGTCGTCTCACACATTCACTCTCCCCTCTTACGAGGTTGGTCTCTCTATTCCACTCCATAGATATTCTTCAAAAGTTTAGACGATCCGTTCAACATGGACATGTACAATAGAAAATAGAACGAACGGCGCGAGATGCCGACCGAGGCGGTATCGTCATCGGAGCCAATATTTCCCGAACACATCGATATAAAAATCGCACGAATTAGCAAGAGAATCACTGTCATTGCAGCCGTGAGAATTAGAAGAGCCGCGAAGCGCCCGGCAATGGATGATCCGACACATTTTTTTTTTTAGCGAGGGTGGTGCAGTCGTGGAATACGATCTTCTATCGTGGCTACCCAAAGGAAAGAATTGTTCCTGACGCCTATGAATAGACTTGGTTTGTAAGAAAGCTGATAAGCAGCACAGCAGAGCTTATTCGCCTCCTTCGTGTGCTAAAGTTTAGTAGAGGCCGGCGGGTGAAATACCCGAAGTGGCATCGGGATGACAGGTGCATCTGGGGAAGTTGTGGCTTTGTTCGGTGGCGTGGCTTACCCCCGGAAAGTACGAATACTTCCATGATGCTTCGTCATTGTCTGCTTCTTCTCTTTGTGGATTCCCCAAATTTCAATCCAGCCCTGTTAAGGGGCCGCTCCCGGGTGCTACGTGGTCGTGGACTGGTGGGGTATAATAGAGTTCGTCGTAAGGTGAAGGAGGCTGTGAAGGCAAGATGAAACATGCAAGTCCAACAGCGAGTCTAAATTTAGAAAGAGCCCCAAGAACTCGATGATGGCATCGCATCCTCAGGTACTCCGGTACATGTACTTGGGTGAAGTACTTGCTTCTAGTGCGTGAAGCACTCGATGGAAACGTTCGAGACAAAACGATGTGACGTGGTTGGAATTCTTGGCCGACTTTTCCATCTGTGTTTCCGCCAGCAAGGTGGCTGTGCTGCGTGTGTTCTACCGAAATTTGGAAAGATGTTTGTTGTTCCTTTGGGACATGATTGTGCTTGGTGAGGCTCTCATTCGACCCAGTTAGGCAGCCTATTCGGGCATAGTGGACGATAGGGCTGGTGCCGAGATTAACTCGATAGTGACCCGTACCTCGTACCAATGGGTCGACTTGGAACAGTTGCCGGGATGCACAGCCTCGATATTCGCGGCTTTACCCTGAGGACAAGAAATCCCGAAATACCGTACGAAGTACATGCATCATTGATGCATCGATGTGGGAGCCTTCGTGGGATCATTGTTTACTTCGTAGGTCTGGACCAAGGCATCAGGTTCGACGCTGTCCTGGATGAGGATACGAAAATGACTAGCATTGATCAGACCGCCAGAGTTCAATGTTGGTTTTCATTACTAAGGTGCACTATTTGCCTCCAATCTCAACCAGAGCAGGACCCATGGCGCAACGGTAGCGCGTCTGATTCCAGCACCAGTTGGAGTGTCATCTCCACCGGAGTTTCCAGAAGGTTGAGCGTTCAAGTCGCTCTGGGTTCAATTTTTATTTTTTTCCTTTTTTTTTTTTTTTTTTTTCGTCGTCTTTTTTTATACTTGCCTTTTCCAAAATGTGAGGACCTTGCGATATAAAGAGTGATTTGATTTGACCCCCTCTTCTCTCATTAAGTCTGACGGGAATCCCTTCGCATCTCACTCGTAGAGAGGGGAATCTTGTAAATGAGTCCGCAGCTGTGGATGTACCCGCGATTAACTTCTTCAACATGGGATGGCCCAAATTCCAGCACGGATTAGCCAATCGACTCCAAGTTGAGACTTGGGAGCATCGCATCTCCGGTCTTTCTTTAAAGTCTAAAGATAGTTTGACATGCAGAGGCTCGTCAGCTTTGGGACTGGCATGGCGATTACCCCAACAAGGATCCTAATCTGTATTGGCGGCGGCTAGCTCGTCATCTTGAGAATAGTCCTGTCCCAGTCTAGAAGTTGTTGAGTGCCTTTTCCTGGTTGCTGCAGAGAGTTCTTGTAGGCAATCATCCATGAGTGGGAATCCCAAGCGCGAAGTGCCGCAGGAAGGAGGGTGGTCAGGAATCATTAGGAGGGGTGCAGGATTTCATCAAATGGTTAAATTTCAGGAGAATTAGAAGCCATAATCGAACAAACCCACTTTACATGATTCGAGAGCCGTCGAAGAGGATCTTGAAAGAGTCCCGTGCTTGAGGCAAGCAACACTCAGGGCTCTCTGCAAGGGACTCTTATCCACTAGAGATATTGATGGATCTTCAAAGTGGGAAGGAAGGGTTACTCAGTCTGTACGACTTTCAATGCCTGCCTGGCTCAGTAGCGCCTTAACTCTCTCAATGGAAATTTAAGTTCCTGTCCTCAGTCTTGGAATTTTCTGGTATAATCCGCTCCTGGTATTTGAAATTTTAGCAAGGAACTGAATTTCGGGAACACCTTCCCGCGTCCTGTCCCAGAAATAATCCCTCTTTATGCGGCTGCATGATGTGATGGGATCAAAATTGGAGTTCATTGATGATTGTCTCAGTCTTGGTAGCAGCTAAAGCGGTTGGGAGTACCAGAAATGTGTTCAGACATCGTAGCTGCCTATTCTGGGCAATATAATCAATTGCAATCTTTCTCACAACAAAGCAATTATTACCGATCGGTTGAGTGGTCGAGGGATGTTCCAAGCGAGGACTGTGTCGGGTCCGATCCTGGGCAACACCCCTTCTCGGTATCAGATCTCATCCCGTCATGATTCATCCCTTTTTCCACTTAGGAAAGCACTTAGGAAAGCACGGCTAGGCATGCACTTCCAAATCATGTGCGTGCCACGAAAGAGTTAGCGAACTGGTCCCGGCGCTTAACGGTTCAGGCTACACATGAATACCACGGGTCAGATCGATCACACTCGCCACCGTCACTGGATGGTTTCCGAGACTGTTGGGTTACGTAACAGTGCATGGGGGACTCAATACAAGACGGCAAACCGATGGGACAGTAACTCCCTACGACGTTGCAGAGCCAGAGGAGTCGGAGCCTCGGAGCAGTCTAGTCCTTTACTAGCCCGGCTCGGGATCTCTCAAACCCCAAGAACTAAAGCCCACGTTCAAACTATGAGTACAAGCCTTGAGGATCGAAAAACGCATCCCAATCCCCCGCTGCATCGCAAACAAGCAACAGCCCCATCGTATCTTCATGTCGGTTGTCGTGATGCCGACCGTGGATGTTTATTTTTGGACCACCTCTTCCCAGAAACATCAATGAATGAATTTGCGAGCATTTCCTCATGCATGTCCGTCTCTTGCGGGCAAGTCTAGTCTTCTACCAAGCGACATTGCAAGACCCTCATTAGCTAGGGTCGAAAGCATTGGGTGGAGAAGAATTAATAGAAGGATTCTATTAACAGGAACACCAAGCCCGTTCTACGAAGTACGAAGTACAGTATTACCCCTCTACCCTGATAAGGCCAGCGATCGGGCTGCACAGCCCACCGGCGATCCAGCAGAGACTTTGGATTGGTCGAGACCCTCAGAATCCTCTCAGGAGTTGTATTTGTACTTCGTCCTAGGTACGAGGGTTGTTTGTCATTAGTGTAATACTTCGTAGGTTTGAATTGATTGATGTCTGTGGCTTCCAAGTACCAGTACGAGGACTTTCAGTCGTTAATGTTCTCAATCTCTCCGTGTGAGATGGAAAAGGGACTTGACTTGTCCGAAAGTGTGCTGTGTCCTGTCCAATCCCAAGCTCCCCCCCAAAGCCAAAGGGATTAACGCTCGATGAAGTGAGACGTGTAGGACTTTGTATGTTCTGTTCTGTGCTGGCTGAATTGTCTGAAGTGCTTCTCTCCAACAGTCAGAATCCGCTTTCGCACCCTTTCACACCATCCAATCCTCACCCCAACATCTCAGCTGTTTCCGCCCCAGCTTCTCCCAATCTCCCGCTCACTCCTCTCACTCCTCTCACTTTCCCCCTTCTACTTCATACGATGTCATGTATTTGGCGACCACGTCGAGTCTAATTCGAGCATCAATACCCTGGTACCATCATCGCCTTTCGCAAACCCTTGAACCAAAGGAAATATCCCTTTAATCTTCGCATGCTCGCGCGAATTTGAACACTCTTACTCTTAGCGTCGCGTGGTTATCGCGCGCCTCAAAAAGAAAGAAAAAAAAAGCTCTGGTCCGAGAAAAAGATTCAGTCGCCTCGGTGTTGTGCGTGGTGGTCAACTCCTTGCTGGCTACTTGTGCAGTTGTACCAGACACTGGGCTCTGGAGTCGAGGTAGATCTACCTCTAGGTCTGTCTGTCGATTTTATTACCTTACCTTGTAGGGCCAAAGTGCCTGAATATTACCGCCGGTGGTGGGTTTGTTGCAACGCATACAAGTATCTTGCACAGCCCCCCCTCCTTCGCACCTTCCACCCCCAGAATCCAAAAACATAGCCACGCTTCAAACCTTCGTGCGCCCATCTCCCAAGCATCGGAAGGCAGAGTGCCAGTACGCCTCGACTTCTAAGAACAGAAACACGCAACTTTCCTAAAGCCATGGATCAACAAGGCCAGCGCGGCCGGTCTCCATCGGCCGGCCATCAGCTTCCTATAAATCAATCGCCGTCGCTAGCTCCGACTGTCTATCCTCCGATTAACGACACATCCATTGGACTCGGCCTCGACTTGGATCAATCCAACTTTCCTCCGCAGCCGCAGCTTCAGCTCCAGCACCAAGCGACTTCGTCTGTCGACTACTCTTACACTACCAACTCCGGCTTCCTCACTCCAAGCCATCAGCAAACCTCCTTCGACCCTACCCAGACCTTTACCCCTCCAACCACCGACGGAAACTTGGCCTTCACCGGCCAGGCACAAGGATCACCCTACCTGGCCCCTTCAAACTTCAGCGAAGCCGCCGACTTTTCGCTCTTCCCGGCATCAAACCAACAAGCCGACCAGTTCGACCAACCTCTCTTTGAGTCGACTTTGAACCCCTCCGACATCAACAACATGAGCTCTCCACAGATCAACCACTCTCCGACCCCTCCTCATCTCCTCAAGCCCGAGCCACATGGTTCTCCCTCCTTTAGCCATCATCAACACTTCTCCTCGCCTCCCTCAAACCACTCCAGGAACGCTTCGCTAGGGCCCGAAGCCGCGCTGCTACCGAATCAATTGAACGAGTGGACCAGCCAGCCTCAGTTCCAAACCCATAGGCGATCCCCTTCTGAGTATTCCGACGTCTCTAGCGTCGCCCCGTCTCCTAGCCTTGTTAGCCACGACACCTTCGACCCTGTCGATGGCGGGCACTCCCCCATGCAACGACCGCAAGATGCCGGCCTCTATCAAGAAGTGCTCGGAATCGGCTCTTTCTCCCTTTCCGACCCCCAACACAGCCCTAATCTCCAAGGACGCAGCCCGTCTCACAGCCCGGCCATCTCGCCGCGCATCCTCCCTTCTCAAGGACCCGAGCTGGGTCACCCCTCGGGGAGCTTTGGCCTAGCCCCGCCCCAGGGTTTTCACACTCCCGGCATGCCCAGTCTCCACGGTGGCGGCGAGGCCTTCCCGTCTTTCCAGCACCCTAGTGACCTTCCACAGCTTGCGCCGCCCGCCATCAACATCGACCTCGCGCCGCCTGCTTCCTCGCGCGTTGGGTTCGATCCTCCGAGGACCACAATGGATGCCGATTCACTAACGCCCCCTGATACGAGAGGTATGTCCATGTTCCCGCCGCTTTAATTCCTCCTATCAGGTCGTATAACTCCCATGTATCCTTTCTTTTACTAACAATGATGGTCTTCTTGCAGGGCGTGCACGAAAGCGAGCTGTTACAGACCCTTACAGCGCCGCTGGCGGCATAGTGAACCGTAACTCGCTCAGTCCGGGCACACTCTCTCCCAATCTCATGCCTGACTCGAGGTCGGATACTTCGCGGTCGCTTTCGCCTCTTGACCGACAGACCACGGCGGCCGGCAGGAGACGCCAGTCCACCTCCGCCGTGCCCAATAATGTTATGGCGCTGAGACTTGCTGATCCCGAGTACCAGAGCACTCAGGACAGCGGCGGTCCCAAGAGGGTACAGAAGCATCCGGCCACCTTCCAGTGTACGCTGTGCCCCAAGCGGTTCACTCGAGCTTACAACCTTCGATCTCACTTGAGAACTCATACCGACGAGCGCCCGTTCGTGTGCACCGTGTGTGGCAAGGCCTTTGCCCGCCAGCACGACCGCAAACGACACGAGAGCCTGCACTCGGGGGAGAAGAAGTTCGTCTGCAAAGGTGACTTGAAATCGGGCAGCCAGTGGGGCTGTGGTCGCAGATTTGCCCGGGCCGATGCTCTTGGGCGCCACTTCAGGTCCGAGGCTGGCCGCATCTGCATCAAAGCACTCCTCGACGAGGAGACGCTTGAGCGCCAGCGCCAGTGGCAGGAGCAACGCATGCAACAGAACATGGCTCAGAACATGGCCGCGCAGAGCCAGATGATGGCGGATCCGATGGGTGGCTACCCCATGGATCCCAACGCGGCGTACGAGCTCCCGGCTGCTATTCTAGCGCAGTACCCCGCCCTGGCACAAGTAAGCTGGGCGCCTAGTGATATGGGCAACAGCTCCAATGTCGAGGAAGACATGGGAGGACGGTCGTCATTCGATGCTAGTGAGTACGATGACGGTGAGGATACTGGCTACATCAGCAGCCACAGCGGGGGTTTTGTTGGCGGTGAGGGCAGTATCCCCACCCAGGGCTATCACGAGATGGGATACGCGAGCGACTATAGTCAAGGCGCCCGGTAATCAACCCTTGACGTCTCTTTCTTTCACTCATTATTCTTCTTCTTCTTCTTCTTCTTCTTTCTCTTCTCTTCTTTTCTTTTCTTTTCTTTTCTTTTTGTTTATCGATGTTAGGATGTGGCACGCAAGCGCAAGCGATTTGTCGGCTTGACCTTTTTTTTTTTCCTCTTTCTTGGCTTCTAATGCCCGATCATGCTTTTCTTCTTCTGTTAATGGCCGTTATTATTGCTATTGCCCACAATAGGTAATACTGGTTCTTCGGGATTATAATGATGTCGTATATTGGGGCTACCTAACATGACAATTGGAGTTTAAGGATTTCCTAGACTGGGATGTTGATGACGGGAAACTCTTGGTACTGGGTGGTTCCTCGGGATTGGTGTTCTTTACTCGCTGTCTCGCGCTCTCTTTCTTTTTATTTTACTTTCTCTCTTTCTTCTGTTATTGGCTAGCTACCAAAGCCGCTTGATTTCTTCAGTAGGGATGGATAACGATGATTGTTATAGACTTGTTTTGTTCTTTTGTTCCACAATATGTTCCTCAGTTTGCTCCGCCTATCCCTCTCCCTCTTTTCCCTTTGTATAGATACCAGCAACAATACTTCTGTCAGATCAGCTTATATTACTTCAACACGGTCATAACAAAAGGGATCAAATACGACTACGACGTAATTATATCGAGTTCGGTGCAGCTAGCTGGCGATCTTCAGGGGCAAGGCCGTTTACCGAGGCCCGGCTTTGAATGACTGATCAATGTCAATTGATATGGTCTCCATTCACCATCACCCAAAATCAAGGCTACAATGAGGTCTCTTGCCATTCCGATAACAACCTGGCGATATATATTTGAGGGTGAAATATCAAGCTTCTGGTACAGAATTCAGCCGATTTACTTAGGCTTGATTTATCAGCAATTCCAAGGTTGCAATTGTAAGATTGACCTCGATCCGCCTGCTGTGCCTCTCCGAAACAGCAAGAGAAGATAAAGTTGAGGTCTTAAAGAGCTAAGCTCTCCACTCTTTCCCGAACAATTTGAAACGACTGGTTGACCTCGGTGGGATTGGCATTGGTGCGCTCCTTCAGTGTTCCTCTTATAAATCACCAACAAGGGTGGGAGTCCCAGTAAACTTAGAGGTGGGACAATTGGAACACACTATAGCATTGATGCATCCACGATGACGTCGTCACAACTTCGGAGGGTTTAGCTGGCTCAAGTTTGGCTCGGCACATCAGTCTTGGTCAAGCCTGGATTACCAATGAATACGATGTCCGATGTCCGTTGCAGAAGCCGCGGCGCTGAGAAATCAAGCTTGCGAGCTTAACCGTTTCCAATGCATCTGTTATAGCTCGCAAGAAGCTTATAATCGGACGACCTCCCCCTCCCACCCCATCCATGGCAAACTAACTTGATCCCATCACTCCGCCAACTCTTCCAGACCAACTTCCAGTCCCTTTTCTGTGTTTCTTTACCTCTCAAACAGGCTCTCAACTCACACCACAACAAAAAGCAATCACAATGGCTCCTCAAAACAAAGCTATCGTGGTCGTCAAGGCTGGCGATGCCCAGATCCTCGACGTCCCTTACCCCACCCTCCCGGGTGACGACTACATCATTGTCAAACCGAGGGCCGTAGCTATCAACCCTACCGATTGGAAGCACGTCAATTTCGCGGATAGCCTCGACTGTGAAGGCACTCATGTTGGATGTGATTATGCTGGTGTCGTTGAAGAGGTCGGTCCTGCTGTGACCAACTTTAAGAAGGGTGACAGGGTCTGCGGGTTTGCCAATGGCTGGTGAGCTTTCTTTCTTCTTTTTCTTCTATTTTTTCTTCTGGTTTTTCTTCGAGTCATTAGAAGCGATGCTAATGTTGCTGGCTAGTAACAAATTCAGAAAGGAGGACGGCGCGTATGCTACGTACATTACAGCCAAGGCACCCGTCCAGATTAAAGTTCCCAGCAACATTACCGACGAGGAGGCGGCCACCCTAGGTATCTCCGTCAGCACGGTTGTAAGTACCCCTACCATTCTTCCCGTTTTACCCCCGCCGTCGTGATCAAATAGAACAGTATTCCTGACACCGAAATCCAGGGCCAAGGACTATACCAGAAGCTCGGTCTACAACTACCCACATCTCCCATCACAGACAAGACCCCCATCCTCATCTACGGCGGCACGACAGCCACGGGCATCTACGCCGTCCAATTCGCCAAGGCATCAGGCTACACGGTGATCACGACAGGCTCGCCCAAGAACCACGAATACCTCCTGTCTCTCGGTGCCGACCACGTCTTCGATTACCACTCGCCGGCGATCGCCGAGGAGATCCGCGCCGCTGCCGGCAACGACCTCCGCTTCGCGTGGGACTGCCACTCGCTCGAGGACAGCGCCAAGGTCTGCGCGCTAGCGCTAAACAGGGAGGGCGCGCAGTACGCAGCCATCTTGTCGGGCGTGGATCAGGTCGTCAAGGGGATTAACCCCCATGTGAAGACGAGCGGGTCGCTTGCTTATACCATCTTTGGGGAGGATGTGTGGTTGGGCGCGAAGTTCCCTGCGTCGAAGGATGATCATGAGTTTGCGAAGAAGTGGTGGGAGATTAGCGAGGGGCTCTTGAGGGAGGGGAAGGTGAAGCCTATTAAGGTTGTTGTTAATAAGGGTGGGAGTGGGTTGGAGGGCGTGCTTGCGGGTTTGAAGGAGTCGGCGGAGGGGAAGGTTAGTGCTGAGAAGTTGGTCTATACCTTGTGAGGTTGATGATGTGAGGTGGGAGGAGGTATACGAAGTAGTGTATATCAATACATGAAGCTATGCAAGACGAGACAGAAGTGTGCACCTTGTGATCAGAGTAAGTCTTATACTTGTCTTGAGTTTATGTGGTATATAGGATCTCACTCTTCGGGTCTCTTAGTGCCACGGAAGGAGCTAGTGTCCAGATCGTATCAATACATCGATACATCAGCACATTGATCTAGTGTATGCATAACTAAAACGCCTCTTGCCGATGCTGTTTCGATTAAGGTGGTATAAATGCAGGATTTAGTGAGGCACGCGACACAAGAGCATCATCTGCTTTGGATACCGTTTCTTCACGTCATCTTCCTAGTCCGTATGGTTGGAGCCGCAATTTCCTTTTGTGTGACTTCGAGACCACAAAAACAGCATGGGTTGGGGAAATTGACGTTGAGCTTGGCGATGAGGCTGTAGGATGTGCAAGCTCCCACAAGCACATCGATTTTCATTTATTATTCTTTTATTCCCCCCGTTTGCACATTTCGCCTCATTATAAGCCGGATGCGTCAATGTTCAATATTCACTTTCCTTCTCTCCTGTGACGGCGGCTTCTGCATATGAAGTATCTACCTTGTCGAGCGACAAGTGTAGCTGGAGCCTTCACTTGTGACGGCAAGGGAGAGGTGTGGTTGCCCCCTTTTCTGTTTTCTGGTTGTCCTATCACCGATTTATGGGAGATCTGCTGCTGCTGTGAAACCTGGCATGACCCAGTCGGGCAATCCGATGCCGATTGGGGTGGCACAGCCTGCTCCCGAAGGACATGACTGCAGGTTGATCAGTCTGAAAAAACAAGGCCAAATGGCGGTCCCTTCAAGAAGGACACATTTCCTCCCAGCCTCTGCTTAATTGTGAAACGGAGTCACGTGTGGTAGATCGAGTTTGGAGCACTCTTGGACTTCGTACGAGTCTAGCACAGCAGATCATCAAGCGGATGAGGGGTGCTTGTTCGAGAAGGTTTTTAGAAGGCAATGAAATCCAGGAAACCCCTTGTTCGGTCTGGCAAGTTTTAGGTGTTGTGTCTATGTACGAGGGGTGGAAGTTCCCGCCAGGCGGGATGGCTTGCCATGGTTCCAGTGTCTGGAATGTTGGGGTTTGCTGCGTCTTTCCTAAACAAGGCGTTGCCCTCAACTGGATGGCATTCGGGTTCGAGTCGCCCATTCATTGTCATTGCCATTGTCCAGCGTGAACAAAGTGAAGGTCTCCCCTTCTTGGAAGCGGCTACATCTGGCCAAACTCTCCTCAACTACTTCCCGAGTGCAACGCCGGCAGACTTCCCCGCCTCTCCGTCTGGTTCATGCTGCTCTGAAGTCTGAAAAGAGTCATCAAAAGAGGGGTCTTCACGAAGATGCGGAGAACAGACACACTCTTCGCCAGGAAAACCGTCCGCCTAGGCTTGAATTCTAATCCGTCGCATTCTCTTCGCTTCTCTCGGGTACCAATAATTTTCTCGGCAAGAGAAAAAATGGTTGATGTTACTCACTAGCCTACCCGCGGTGCACCTCAATTATGCAGTAGGAAGTGGACTCGGGAACAACGCGGGTTGATCATGGGTTCGACCTCCCATGATCGGATCCTCTCCACTTGGACATTGTGAATCGTGCGTTTTCTTTGGGGGTTTGGGCGTCAATGCCGCGCTTCTTCAACAAAACCTTTGTTTCCGCCCCTCTCGCCTCATTACGATTAAGCATATGTATTACATATTCTATACGCTGCGCCCTTTCCTTCTGGGCGATGTTGTATTGCTGCTGCGTGTGATATTAGTATACGACTCCATGCAAACTGAAAGGAGAAGCAGGAAACAATCGACAATAGCCAATACATTTCGGAATAGTCTCCTCCTCCTCCTTGTTGGTCAAACAGGGTTTCTGTTGTGGCACAGGTCTTGCAGGTTTGTCCTGGACGCTGGATTTGGCGGTGAGCGTTGAGCGATTCCTCTTTGGGCAAGATCTGGACGGGGATAGGCTCAGCAGAGCGACCGGAATGGTGCTAGTTCCCGTTATCATCCGTCAAGCTCTCCTCTCTTGCGGGTCTTTTTTTGGAAGAGGTTGGTTTTTGGAGCAATTAGTGCCCATCAATCTTTCCGGTCCTCATGCGCTGCTGCACACCAACATGGCTAGGCCAAAGGAGTGTGTTGTGCCGATGCCAACAATCTTGCTTTTGGCCTGCTCTGCTCTATATTACGGACAGACGATCGTCAGACAGAAAGAGGGCGAGAGAGAGGGCCAGGCCAATGACATGCATGTGGGTAATTCGAGTAGCCTTATGTTGACGGAGAAACCCACTGACGTGGAAGAACCATGGCCGTCGCTTCAGCTGCCCGGGACGTTGAGTGAGGCGCATCGATGCCTGGTGAGATGTATCGATACCTCATCTCTGCATATTGCAGGCTTGCAATACAACAATGCAAGCAGGGCGGATCCACAGCAACAAAGGACTAGCTGGGCCAACCCGCCGTGTCAGCTCGAGGTACGAAGGTAAAATCCATCGTGAAGCGGAAATGTCAAGGAGCCTGGAGTAAACTAACAAGGACGGCTAGGAGCATCTTTACCATTCCCCACCATTCACGACGCGGCATTTCGCGTGGATCAAATTTAGTTCACTTGCTCCAACCACCTCCCTTAGCCCGCATCTTATTTGCCTCCCCCCATTTACCGTAGATGAAAAAAGAGTATGGAGCACGAGACCGCCAAAAATCGTGAATTCCCAACCTCAACGCGAACGTGGAGCCCTGGAAGATTTTAGTTATGGCACCCTGGAGGCCACCCATGACTCGGAAGAGACCCATGCTTGCTCGTGACCTCGTTTGGATAAGGGCAAGAAGGGGCACACTGCAGGGGTAAAAGATACACAAATTTTTTACGCAATTATTTAGTAGGAGAGGCGGGATATCTATCTGAGCACGAAAAAAAGGGTCATCAATGTCTCATACCAAGAGGGGAGAGAAGGGTTCGAAACAGGTTCTCGGCCTTGCGTGGGAATGGTCACACATGAGCGTGGTGGCGGGAGTGTTACCCGTTGCAGCATGGATCCAGAGACACCTGACACAAAAGGGGGAAGAAGGGTCTGGTGCTATTCTTGGGGGTGGGTGTGATGCTTTGCACGAGCTCAAGTTCGGGCTCCCTGTGGTGCAGCAGTGGTGCAGTGTGGAGGGCGACCAACAGTTCTTCCGGATATTATTGACTTGATCTTTATCGGATGTCTGCCCATCTCTCGGCGTGCAAGGGCACCCTCTAACGAAACCCGGGAAGTCCAGCCAATACTGACCCTTGGCTGGGGCCAGGGCATATCCATCGGTAATGGGTGTCTATCAAAGGATCCCCTATCAAATTGATGCTCTCGAACGAGGACTAAAATTATCGGTCGGTATATTGGCATTGAGGTGGAGCCTTCATTGACATCTTCAATTTATGAGAACAGCCTTCCATTTCACGAAGTCGTTGACAAGGCCGCATTTGGACATACTTGTACAAGTAGATGGTCCCGACTCCTGAAACAGCAGAAAATAATAGCCGGAAGAGGGAACATCAGATGGAGGGGAAGAACATTCCTCGCGTGTGTGCGCCCTGTAGGAAATAAATACCCTTGAACAGACCTCACACGGTCTTGGTTGGTCGAGTTCATTACTCGGCTGTCCGCATATCGTTACCGGTATTAGTCGGGGCTGGATATATATAAAGTTTACATCAACATTAAGGACAGCGTCGATATTGGGGAACATTGGGGAGAATCGACTCGTGTAGTTGGATCCACATTGATGGAATTAACAATTCTCGATCAGCTTCCTTTCTCCGTTAAAACTTAAGCTTGCTTGGAGCATATGTACAATGGCTGTCGTATGGTACTGTTTGTTAAGTCCTTTCCCACTGGGAATTTACAAGAGTGTGTTCCAGCCCGTGTATATCCGTGAGTGTTGTAGCTAGGCGTTGATCTCAGTCAATCCCGACTTGGACTCGATACCGCCCCTCCACGACTTCCATTGATCCTTGCAAACACTGTTGTTATAGTGGAATCTCCACCTTTGTAGTGTGATTATCAACCGCAAATATTCTATAGGCAGTTCTCCGTATTATCAAGAGCAAGAGCAACTGCCAGACGACAAGACTGTTGACAGAGTGGTCTCGTGTGAGATGCCTTGGACTGTCCCACTTATCGATACCAATTGGTTCTGGTTCGTCTATTCGTCGTCACTCATCCTGATCATCCCCTTTGGGTTTCCACCCTTGCTTCCTTTCCCATGGTTGTTTCTTATTTACCCTATCCGAGAGCAAAGAGGGTAGAGCCTGGACCCAGCATCGACATCAACCATGTCCGAGGACCTAGACTTGTGTCTTGGTTTGTCAACGAGGAAAGAAAATTTTCTTTCCTTCTTTTTGCCATCCAAAGGCAGGATCCAAGACTGGTCTAAATACGAAAGGTCCTGAAGCGGCAAAAAAGGGGCAAGAGCTCTCACTGGCGATGGGGTCTGTTTCTCGCCCTCTGATGATGTGGCAGCCGATTTGATTTGGGAGGCGATAAAACAAAAGGGAATGTCTATGAGAGTTGCAATTTGCAACTTGCAGTAACGAAGTATCAATACAGGTAAGGCCGCAACATTGCCTGGCTCTTGATGGATGAATTGCTGGTTATGCCAGACATCGTCACTTCTACAGGTATTACTTCGTACTGAGAGAATGGTGAAGGTACGTCCAGACAGAGGAGAGCTGTCTGGTATTTTGACAGGCAGGCGGTGACGGTCATATTCAGACCCTCCCAAATCTCCGAAATTACGCCCAGGTGTCTAGATAGTGGATAGGGAAATAGAGAACGGGTCCATTGTGAAGGGGGGTCTGTCCAACCTTCTCGTTGCAATGTTCATAGTGGACCACCACCCTCATATCCTCATGCTCCTTCCCTTGCTCCACAAACAGCTGCCCTTTCTGTTTCAATTGTACCTTCCCTGCCACATTTCGTCACCCACGCCCCTCACACACTAAGACGAAGGAACGAAGTAACAAGACCTCATGGTGTGTTGCTGTGTACTTCGTACTTGTATTCTAGCCCCATCCGCCCACCTCAACTGGGGTACGTACTTTTCTGGCTGCATTGGTGTAATTACCATTACTTCATCCGTCCCGACATGTCCAGAGTCTGGGCAGACGTGCAGCACAGACGGACCAGGCCATGATTGATTGATACTTCTGGTTCGTACTTCGTACAGTACTTCCGTACAGTGGAACATGAATTGAACTTTTCTTCCCTTTCCACTTCACACTTACACCAAACGAGAACGCAAAAACAACGACGCCCTTGAGAATCTTTACTATAAGTGAAGATCTTTGAAGACTTCTTCTCCTGTTATTCGCGGGGGTTTAGAAATCAATCTGTCATCGGTCTCTCCTTAATAGTCTGTATTACTACGGGGCTGTGATATCTCCTTGGCTTGCGACAAGGCCGAGGAATTTGAGTATTGCATTCATTCCTTTTTCTTCGCCCGTGATATTTGAAGCATCGCGGGACTGGTCTCCCTTCGGAGAGGGAGAAAAAGACACAGAGACACTAAACTACCGCGGACTGGGGCTAGAGAAGAAAGGCGAAAGACCACTTCGGGCTTTCTGCGCTTCCTTCCACCGCTGGCCCTTTATCGCAAAACCCTCTCGATTTCCGAATCCGCTACGCTCGCTTTTCCGTCCCCCAACCCTCCCCCATGATTTTGACACCAATCCCTCAGCAGCACACGAGCTCAACTTTCCAGAATGGCCGCGGCCGGGGTATTGGCGTCCACAGGATGCTGGATAGGAAATGCATATGGCTGGCAAACGATCCGGCCCTCGACGACTGGGTTGGATGAAGGATATGACCTTCAAATCCGACTGAGCGCTATTGCTCGTAGTTGGGTCCAGATGCAAACATGTCTGAAGGTATGGAACTTAATTTCTCTCGCTCATTCCACGATAAGCTGGCTGCGTGGATAAGGAACGATATCCGCAAGCGCGCCTCCGCTCCGCTTCTTCAGGCCATTCGATGTGTTTTGTCTCCTTCTGCCATGCAGTGAATGCTGCTGTGAGTGTAGTGCAGGCGGCCTGGCATTGATGGTTCCAGTTCCTCGCTTTCTTATCCTCCCGGTTTCTTAACTGCTACTCTTATCACTCCGCCTTTCCTCACGGCATCTTTTCTCTTATTTTTTCGCCTCTTTTTTCTCCTTCCCATGATTTTCTAAATCTATTTTTTTTCTTTTTTTCCTTCGGATTCTGGCCTCATTTATGCAAGGTCATTTACGGTTGTGCGTGCGTATGCGCATGGCCCCTCGCAAATAGTGGGCGTGTGCATTTGGCTGCCTGAGTTCAACATTGTCTCCCCGGGCTAAATGGTGTGCGTCTGGCACTGGAAGAGCAACATTGTCCCTGGGTTACAGTGCCATTTGCTTTGTTGGTTGCCCTAAAACTAGCCAACGGCAGCTCTTTGACGCCTGAAGAGGGGTGCTTTTATAGCCTGTGCTGCTAATTTTTGGCCCCCCCCCTTTGTGTGGCTTGTCGTGTGCCTGTGTCCCTGCGCGTCCTTGGGCCTTTGATGGGCACGGCTTGGGGAAGCCAGCCGCCGCGCCGCTTGCTCGATCCACCCCTGCCTCTCACCTAGACGAAGCTGCTTGCTGACCGACTGATTGACGTTGCCTCCTCTTTAGACCTACCACAACCAATCTCCGTCGAACACGCACCCCCGATCTATACCGACTCCTCTCGTAGTCCCAGACCCCTCCCCGAGATGGTCTCGGAGCTTCCCGTACCCGTCCGCCCCCGAACCCGAACCCTCGAGCGACCTCGACCAGGTCATGGACCCTACTAACACCGGCGCCTTTGCGAGCCATGACTTACCCTCGTGGCTAACCAGCTCCTCCTTCCCCACACCGCCAAAACCATCCAGCACACAGAACCGCCGACAGACCTCTTCCATATTTGGCGATCCCTCCATGAGCTTTCTCGTTGACTGGGATGCTCGCGACGGCTTTCGCGAGGCCGGGCCGAAGAAGAACAAGAAGAAGGGTAACGCTGCGGCCAAGCGGAATAATGATAGTGGCGACAAGAAGGACAACGCCGGAAACGGCGAGGATACTGGCGACGCCGGCAGCGGGGGTGGCCAAAACGGCGGTGACGCCGGAAATGGTTCAGGAGCAGGTGGTAGCGGCGATGCGAATGATGACAAGGACAAAGACAAGGATAAGGACAAGGACAGCGGCGGCGATGCGCCCGCCCTGGATGATGCCTGGTCTACGCCAGTTACTTCCAAGAAGACGAAAAAGGGCAAGAAGGGTGCGGCGGTCGCAGACACCCAAACTACATCGTCTTTTCTTCCCGACATACCGACCTCCGACTTCGGCACAGATTCCTTCCAGGAGATAAAACTTGGCGACGATGTGAATGGGAAACTCGATCTTGATTTTGGTCCTTCTACCGACACGAAATCATCCTTTGGCGCATGGGGTTCTAGCTGGAATACGGGGACTTCTGGGAGCACCTGGGGCTTCTCTACTGCCAAGGGAGACGAAAAGAAAGAGGAAGACAACTCTAATCCATGGGGTGCTGGGCGCTCCAAGTCGAAGAAGACCGGCGTCTCGTTCGGTGCCTTCGGTGACATTGAGGAGGAAAACGCAGACGCCGATGGGTCAAAGGACAACGGCAGTGCTTGGGATGACTTTGGGACGGTTTCTAAGGACAAGAAGAAGAAGAAGAAGTCAAGCCCTTGGGATGACGAACCAGAGTCGGAGAAACCTGCCGAAGACACGATCCAGGATCTGGACACCTCGAAAAACGACGATGGCTGGTCCTGGGGTACTTCCAGTACCAAGAAGAAGGGCAAGAAAACGACGTTCTCTTTTGAAGCTGACCCGGAGCCCGATGTCCAGCCCGCGACGGAACCCGCGGCAGATGATAACTGGTTTACACCCGCTAAAGACAGCAAAAAGAAGAAGAAGAAGAATGACTTCTTAGACGACTTTGGAACCCCAGATCCCCTTCCTGCCCCCGAGCCGGAACCGGAACCATCTAAAGTGGAGGACTCTTGGGGTGGTTGGGGCACCACTTCCACCAAGAAGAAGAAGAAAGGTAAGGGTGCTGACGTAGATGCAGAGCCGATTGCCGAACCCGAGCCCGAGCCCGATAAGACTTCGACCAAAGACGACGACCCGTGGTCCGTCGGAACGTCCAGCAAGAAGAAGAAGAAGAAGGCGTCGATCTGGGATGATCCTGCGCCCCCAGTTACTAACGAGCCCGAGAAGATCGATGAGAAGACGGACGACTTCTGGGCCACCACCAACAAGAAGAGTAAGAAAAATAAGATTCTAGATCTCGAACCCGAACCCGAACCTGAACCCGAACCGGTCGTCGAACCAGAGACGGAAAAGCTCGAAGAGATCAACTCCTGGTCAGCACCAACCTCGAAGAAGGATAAGAAAAAGAAGAAGACATCTATCTGGGATGACCCAGTTCCGGACCCTGTCCCTGAGCCGCCAAAGGAGGAGGAGAAGAAGGAGGTGGTGGCGGATGATTGGTCTAATCCTTCCACGTCCCTAAAAGACAAAAAGAAGAAGAAGAAGAAGGCCTCGATTTGGGACGACCCCGAACCAACGCCAGATGTGGATGTCGAGGCTGAGAAGAAGAGGAAGGAAGAAGAGGAGCAGGAGCGGCTGAGACAGCAAGAGGAGGAGGAAGCGAAACGAAAGGAGGAGGAAGAGAAGAAGAAGAAAGAGGAAGAGTCCAGCATATGGGGTTCCACAGCCACTTCAAAAAAGAGCAAGAAGAAGAAGAAGGCTTTGATCTGGGACGACCCTGACCCTGCTAAGGAGGAGGAAGAAAAGAAGAGGAAAGAAGAGGAAGAAGAAGTTGAGAGGAAGAGGCTGGAAGAGGAGGAGGAAGCGAAACGAAAGGAGGAAGAAGAGAAGAAGAAGGAGGAAGAGTCCAGCATATGGAGTTCCACAGCTACTTCAAAAAAGGGCAAAAAGAAGAAAAAGACTTCAATCTGGGACGACCTGGAAACTTCGAAGGCGGAAGAAGAGAAGAAGAAGAAAGAGGAAGAGGAGGAGGCAGAACGTAAGAGGAAGGAGGAAGAGGAAGAGGCGGAACGCAAGAGGGTCGAGGAAGAGGAGGCTGAGAAGAAGAGACTAGAGGAGGAAGAAAAGAAGAAGAAAGAGGAGGAGGAGAAAAAGAAGGAAGATTCCAGCATCTGGGGTTCCGCAGCCACTTCGAAGAAGGGTAAGAAGAAGAAGAAGGCTTCAATCTGGGATGACCTGGAAACTTCGAAGGCAGAAGAAGAGAAGCAGAAGAAGGAGGAAGAGGAGGAGGCGGAACGTAAGAGGATTGAGGAAGAGGAGGCTGAGAAGAAGAGACAGGAGGAAGAGGAACAGAAGAAGAAAGAGGAGGAGGAGAAGAAGAAGAAGAACGAAGAAGAAGCTAATGCTTGGGCCGCCCCTACGTCCAAGAAGGATAAGAAAAAGAAGAAAAAAGCTTCTATCTGGGATGAGGTTGATAATAGTAAGGAGGAAGAGGAGAGGAAAAAGAAGGAAGAGGAGGAAGCAGAACGTAAGCGGATTGAGGAAGAAGAGGCCGAGAAGAAGAGACAAGAGGAAGAGGATGAGAAGAAGAAGAAAGAGGAAGAAGCTAATATTTTGGCCGCCCCTATATCTAAGAAGGATAAGAAGAAGAAGAAGAAGGCTTCTATCTGGGATGAGCCTGATAATAGTAAGGAGGAAGAGGAGAAGAAAAAGAAAGAGGAAGAAGAGAAGAAGAAAGAGGAAGAGGAAGCTGAGAAGAAGAGACTGGAGGAAGAGGAAGAAAAGAAGAAGAAAGGGGAGGAGGAGAAGAAAAAGAAAGAAGAAGAAGAAGCTAGTCCTTGGGGTGCTACGGTGTCGAAAAAGAAGAAGAAGAAGAAAGCTTCGATCTGGGATGAGCCCGATACTAGCAAAGAGGAGGAGGAGAAAAAGCAAAAGGAGGAAGAGGAGGAGAGGAAGAAGAAGGAAGAAGAGGAGGAAGCAGAGCGTAAGAGATTAGAGGAGGAGGAAGCTGAAAAGAAGAAGAAGGAAGAGGACAATGACGCCTGGGGCGCCATAACGTCTAAGAAGGATAAAAAGAAGAAAAAGACGTCTATCTGGGACGTCACGGAGCCCGATCCGCCAAAGGAGGAGGAGACGAAAAAGGAAGAGAAGGATGATGCATGGGGCACGACGACTTCCTCGAAGAAGAAGAAGAAGAAGGCGTCGATCTGGGATGACCCCGAGCCGGAACCTGTCGTGGAGGAAACCAAGATCGAGGAAGAACCGGCAAAGGAAGAGGAGGCGAAAGATGACATCTGGGGCACTTCTACTTCTAAGAAGGACAAGAAAAAGAAAAAGGCGTCAATTTGGGATGATCCCGAACCTGAACCTGAGCCTAAACAAGAAAAGAAGGAAGAAGAGAAGGATGATATCTGGGCGACCTCTACGAAGAAGAGTAGTAAGAAGAAGAAGGCCTCGATCTGGGATACTCCTGAGCCGGAACCTGAACCTGAACCCGAGCCTGAGCCTGAGCCTGTTCTTGAAGAGCCACCGAAGGAGGAAGAGAAGACTGACATCTGGGCGACTACGACTTCGAAGAAGGATAAAAAGAAGAAGAAGGGTTCTATCTGGGACGACCCTGAGCCTCCTAAAGAGGAGGTGAAGGAGAAGGTCGACATATGGGGAGCTACTTCTAAGAATGACAAGAAGAAGAAGAAGAAGAAGAACTCCATATGGGACGACCCGGTGCCTGAGCCTGAACCCGAGCCCGAGCCTGAGCCTGAACCTCTAAAGGAGGAGAAGGTCGACATATGGGGGACTGCTTCTAAGAAGGACAAGAAGAAGAAGAAGAACTCCATATTCGATGATCCTGCGCCCGAGCCTGAGCCCGAGCCTGAGCCTCTTAAGGAAGAGGTGAAGGAGAAAGAGGAGGAGAAAGTCGACATCTGGGGAACTGCTTCTAAAAAGGACAAGAAGAAGAAGAAGAACTCCATATGGGATGACCCGGAACCAGAACCCGCTGTGGAAGAGGAGCCCAAGGTGGAGGACAAGGCTGATGATATCTGGGGAGTTTCCACTTCGAAGAAAAAGAAGAAGACCTCTATTTGGGATAACACGGACCCGGACCCTGTCAAGAACGAGGAAGAGAAGAAGGAAAGCGAATCCAAGGAAGATATCTGGGCCACTCCCGCCTCCAAGAAAACCAAGAAGAAGAAGGGCTCTCTTTGGGACGACCCCGAGCCAGAACCGCCAAAGGATGAGTCGCCGAAGAAGGTAGAGGAGGATATCTGGTCCACTTCTGCTTCTACAAAGGACAAGAAGAAGAAGAAGAAGACCTCCATTTGGGACGATCCGGTGCCTGAGCCGCCAAAAGAAGAGGAGAAAAAGAGCGAAGAGCCGACGGACGATATCTGGGATACCGCCAGCACCAAAAAGGACAAGAAGAAAAAGAAAGGCTCAATATGGGACGATCCGGAACCCGAAAAGGAGGAAAAGAAGGACGAGACCAAGGAGGCTGACAACCTTTGGGCACCTACGAGCTCGAAGAAGGAAACCAAGAAGAAGAAGAAAGCCTCCATTTGGGACGATCCAGAACCAGAACCGCAACCCCCGAAGGTGGAAGAGAAGGAGGAAGAGCCGAAGGCGGACGACATCTGGGCTACCTCTAGCTCCAAGAAGGACAAGAAAAAGAAGAAAGCGTCAATATGGGACACTCCCGAACCAGAACCCGAAGCCGAACCCATCGCCGAGACCGAGACCAAGGAAGAGAAGAAGGAGGAGGATGATCCATGGTCTTTCGGTTTGTCGAAGAAGGATAAGAAAAAGAAGAAGGCTTTTAGTTGGGATGATCCCGAGCCGGCGCCGGAGCCAGAGGCAACGAAAACAGCGGATGTCGATATCTGGGGCACGAGTACCAAAAAGGACAAGAAAAAGAAGGGCCAGGACAAGACCGGCGATGATGACTTATGGGACACTTTCGGCGCTTCTAAGAAGGACGACAAGAAGGATCTCTTCGAAGACGATATTACTGCAGTCAAGGCATCAACGGATCCCTTTGATTTCTGGGGCGCATCTAAGAATGACAAGAAGAAGAAGGGCAAGACCACGACGGAGGAGCCGCCAAAGGTGGAAGAGACTAAGACCGATGGTCCGTTCGACATATGGGGAGCTCCCAAGAAAGAGAAGAAGAAGAAGAAAGACCTCATATCCCTTGACGAAGATCCTCCGGCAGACGCCGATGTAGTTGCAGACACCTATCAACCGGACGCAATCGAAGAACCTGCTGACGAATCTAAGGACAAGAAGAAAAAGAAGAAGAAGCAGGATAAGTCTAAGGATGCGCCGGTTGAAGTTGCGGACGGAGGCGACCTGGAGTCTGTACAACCCGACGCCATCGAAGAGACCAAGGACAAGGACGACAAGCCAGAAGACGACGAGTGGGCTTTTACAAGCTCAAAGAAGTCTAAAAAGTCCAAGTCCAAGAAAGACATCGAGATCCCCCCTGCGCCTACGCCGCCTACTTTGGAACCAGATGAACCTGAAGATTCTTCTAAGTCTAAGTCTAAAGATAAGGACAAGTCTAAGTCTAAGGTTAAGGAGCCGAAACTCAGCAAGAAGGAGCAAGAGAAACTAGAGAAGGAGAAGGAAAAAGAGAGAAAGAGGGCCGAGAAGGAGAAGGCGCGTGAGGAAGCACGTCTCGCCGAGGAGCAAGCAGCCAGGGAAGCCAAGGAAGCGGAGGAGCAAGCCGCACGGGAGGCGGAAGAACAAGCTGCACGGGAGGCTGAAGAGCATGCGGCGCGAGAAGCTGAAGAGGAGCGCGTTAAGGCAGAGATCGCCGCGGAAGAGGCGGAACTTGCTACCTTCACCACGAAGAGGGGCCGCAAGAAGTTGACTCGCCGCGACCAGGAGAAATTCGACCGTTTAACCGAGAAGGCTAACAAACGCGCCGAAGACGCTGCTGCGAAGGAAGCTGAGGAGGCCGAGGCCGCCGCCGCCGCCGAAGCTGAAGCCGCCGCTGCTGCTGCCGCTGCCAAGGAAGCCGAAGAGGAGGCGGCGCGGGAGAAGGAGGCAGCCGAATCGAGCAAGAAGTCCAAGAAGAGCTCCAAATCCAAGTCGAAGGACAAGAAGAGCAAGAGCGCAGACAAGGAGCCAGATGCCGATCTCGATGATGTTGAACTCACCCCTGAGCAAATCGAAGAGCTTCTCGCCGATGAGCCGCCCGCCAAGGACGATGGCTTTGACGTCTGGGGCGCCAAGAAATCCAAAAAAGGTATGCTTCCAGCCTTAACCATCCTTACCTGCTTCCGCCCCGCAAAATCCCCGGGCTTTAGTGCAAGCTGCTGCCTTGGCGTGCAAAGTGAAAAGGGGCGCTCGGTAACTTCCGAAATTGCTTTGCTGACTCATGCTGATTCTGGAAGGTGCTACAGCTCAAGACATGGATGCGCAATCAACATCTCGAGGCGCAAAGTCTCGGAAAGCCGTAGGGGGCAAAATCGCTGACAAGCTCAAAGCCTTTGAGATTGTAGACGACGAGGAATTCATCGACGTTCCCCCTCCCCCCCCCCCTCCCGCCCCCCCCCCACCAACCAAGCCCCAATCACAGAAATCAAAAGAGCTGCCTGGAAGCGTCACACGTGACGTCAACAGAGACGAGTTTGGTGAAGTGGGTGGTGCGCCCAGACACGCCACAAAGGCGCAAAAATGCGAGACAGTCACCCCCCCCACTCCCTCCCCCCCTCCCCCCCCACCCCCCACTCCCCCCCCCCCTCCCC
>SJVG01000536.1:0-26364 GCA_034774675.1 Scedosporium minutisporum
GTTCATGCTCATTCAATCAGCGAATGCCCCGCTCGATCCCAACAGCCATAGCCGAGTCTATTGGAGCTCTGTCGCCGCAGGAAAGGAGGGGCGGTTAAATGTGGCAGACTCTAGTACCTTACTACCGTCTTGCTAAAGCAAGCAAGAAGCACGTACGTTGGCGTTGGTTCGTGTGGCTCCTTCACGTCTGCCTGGCTGACTTGCATCTCGATCAGACTAGCTGACGCGATCTAGGCGCAAACAGGACAAAACGGGGCAGCAAGTTAGGAACTATTACCCTTGCGAATCTATTACTTACACCTCGTGGCGGATTCGGTTGGCGTTATCCCCTCGTTTTCGCATCGAGGGGGTCCATTTGAGGATTGAATTGAAGATAGCTCGAAATCAGAAAGCTGATACTGATAGTGTCTTTCAGCCAAGCTCACCGACCCTGGTAGCTAGGTTGGAGGCTTTGCTAATCTGCCCCTAGCTTGTCTTTTCATCAGGATTCACCACGCGGCGAGTCTTCGATGTCCGAGCCGCCCATTGATCGGGCCTATGATGTCGTCATCACTCTCAACTATGGGTGATCCTTCAAAAACTGCTTTTTCGAGGCAGCACGGCAATTCACTGAAATAATACATCGTGAGGAGTCAAGCTTAGCATACCAAGTGCTATCCCAGGTTATGCCAGCTATTAAATCGATACATATCCGAGGTACTCATTCAAACAGCGTTCTCTTCTCCTCATTGGCTACCTTAGGGTCCAGAGGAAAAATAATCAGAGAATAAAAAAGACGTGAAAAATATGCCTGGGCGGCTCAACGCGCTACGTGGATAGATGTAAGTGCTCGCTGCGATGCAACAATAACGTCGACTCTGTTGAGAGAACGGGTCACTTTGTGGTAGCAGCTTCGCCAACGAAAACCCTGATCCTAGATGTTTGGGAGCAAAAAATAGCCAACCTCCTCGTGCTAAAATCGTAATACTTGCTAACATCGTGACATGCCCGCATCGTGAGGTGAGGGAGAAAGCAGACTTGAAGACCCGAGACGGTTTCCGGGACCCGGAGCAAAGGGCAAGCGCGATGCGGGGTAGCAATTGCCACTCGCTCGCGACCGCCCGATGGATTCAGAGGTCCAATTTCCCGCCGCTACAAGTGATCTTGAATCTCTTGATCACGCTCGGCATTCGCCTTCCGGATTGCCAGCTGAACCCATGAATCTATGAGGTTATCTTTTCCATTCCCTAAATGCAAACCATTTCTTGCTTCTACACTTCAATTGCCCCCACCGCATTAGGAATAGAGGGCTTTTCAAACTCCCAAGAATGCACACCGTTTATCCTGGGCCTGGCCTGGTCTGGCCCTCCCACGCCTCTCTTCCTATCTCCCCTTTTCTAACCCCGATGCCTCTCGCCTTCGCCCCTTCGCCTCCATGTTCCGGTCTCACCCGATATCCTCCTCCTGATCCTTACCCCAGATTTTCTTAACCCGACATCCTCCTAGCGTCCGCAATGAAACTTAGATCTTCAAGCATTATTCACGATTTCCAGACCTGGCAAATGTTTCGACTCGCCTTTTTTTTCCCCTGGATGTATCCACTCAGCCCGCGCCGTGTCGTGTAACGTACGAAAGGAATGAGTGGCCGCTCTGGAGTACACCGCGAAGGGGCCGGCCGGTATCTAGGATTGATGCATTGATCAATTCAATTGATATCACATCACATCCCAGTTTAGGCGCTTTTTTAATCTTTTTTTTTTGTCCCCCCTTTTTGAGGATTCGCCATCTAATCTACCGTGACTGGTCTTTTCACGGCACTTGTGCCTCAGCCTGCTGTGTGACAGCTTTCCGTCTTCCGTCTCCCGAGGACTAGGCTTACCTGCCGATGCATGATCCCAATTTTCCTGATGTCTATTTTTTGCCCTGGCCCCCATGTTCCCTTGTCCCCCATGTCCCTCAATGTCTCCCCTCTCCGGTAACTGTACCCATTTGAGCACTCTACGATCCATTGTCACTCGTCGCGTCCAGTCCACTCTCCACGGTTCCCCATCTGTCCCCACTCCTCCTCTACCTCGGCTTAGACCAGCGGCTCCCGCTCCCCTCAAAAGCGAAGACGAACTCTTGATCAGAGCTGCGACTTTGTACCTCGTAGTTCTTTTTGCTACTTCTTGGCACTTGTCTTTGCCCTGCGCCAGTCTCCCTTTTGAAGCCCAATTGGATTTTACTTCGTAGTTTACTCCGTATGCTAGCATCGTCTGACTGACATGCAGCTTTCCATCGTCGCCATCAAGATGGCCTTGTTGTAGCCCCCGTCTCAGGCACCCATCGCCATTCCCGCTGTGCAAGATGAGCCAACATCCATCGAAGTAACCTCGTCCGCCGAATCAGGGTCTCCTTTTGTCTATGTCGTACTAGTAGGGGGAATGAAACACCAAGTAACGCTGCAGGCATCGAATTGATATGTGCTGGCACACATGCACACCCCCTTCAATATGGAAGGGGTTCAGAGGCGTCGATAAATCAATCAGGCGCGCTTTTTTGGACTCTAGAGAGTAAGATATGATAATCTCTTCCTGCTATTCTCGGCCCAGACTATGCAGGCCAAGATTGGATTTGCCTCAGGATCCGATGATATTGATGATGTTGAATTATCGATGATGGATCTTCCCACCTGACAGCTCGATTGGCGCCAGTCCTGTAGCCAAGTTCTTCGCCCTTCCTCATGACTTCATGATCGATACTATTATTGGTCCTACTGCAGCCACAGCCTTTATGACAGGATGACCAGTCGCGTCTTCCCCCAGGAGCATGCAGGAGGCCCCATCACAAGCCAGGGCAAGCATTCCAGGGCGGAGCATAGCTTGTCATTGAAGCTGAAGACGCGCCATGTCGGCTTGTCACTTACTTCGTAGGATCGATCTACTTTGGCAATACACTCGTTTACCAAACGTTTCCTTTTCGTTGCCACTTCGTGAAGCTCTCCTATTACGTCATGTTTAAAGATTGATGTAAAAAAGATACATTAGAAAAAAGGCATCGCGGGACGGCTGCGAGTAGAGAGTTTCAATTGGCACGACAGCATGGCCCAACGTTTCACCGAAAGGCCCTCGACGAGGCAGACATGGAAAGATCATAGGCACGAGAGAGAGGGTGACTTCATGACTTCACTTGACTCTTCTTCTCCAATTGCGCTTGTGTGTTACACGATACGCTGCATTTTTGTTTCGTTTATACTTCTCACCTCGAAGGAAAACTTGTCTCAAAGAGCCGAGAACCGTGATAGAGCCTGGAAATGCATTGGGCTGCCAATATAACACCGAAAAGCCCTCCAAGGAATGTTGTCCACAGCACACCCTACCGACGGATACTTGCATAAACAGCCCTCCTCCCTTGGAGAAACGAGGCTTTCGAGCCTTTCCCCCTCCTCCATCCTCCCCCCACGTAGAGGAGGCGTGCGACTTATTCAATCA
Organism: Scedosporium minutisporum; assembly: GCA_034774675.1. Classification (NCBI taxonomy): domain Eukaryota; kingdom Fungi; phylum Ascomycota; class Sordariomycetes; order Microascales; family Microascaceae; genus Scedosporium; species Scedosporium minutisporum. Next base: position 3,450 of record SJVG01000536.1, read on the forward strand.
TGACTAAGGCTGATGGACTGGGACAGGTGCAGATGTTGTGAAGCCGACGATCTTCTGGTTGTGCATGACCCATGGATGGTTCAAGATGAAAAGGTCTGAGAGATGCGATGGAAAGATCAGCATATGATGGGTGAATGATATGCGAGATGGACAAGCGATCTTCGACTTCAGCTTACATGGGATATATCATGTATCGCCGAGCTCCTCGTCAAGTTCGAGTCTGAATAGCCTCTCAGCTTCCCTCGTTTCCGCCCACGATACCTACACCCACCATGGTCCGCCCATCCATCTCGGGTTACGCTTCCCATGACACCCTCCGAAACACTCTCTGTTCCCAATAGAGCGGAAAAGCCCCGACGAGTGACGAAGCAGGAGAGGAGCGCACAAGAATAGAAAAACGAGCGGGAAGCAAGAAGCTATCTCCCAAACCCGGCCAATCAGCACTGCGTCTCGCTGCTCATTCCCACGCCCCCGAAGCCACCTCATTGGATTCGGTACGGGCCCTCGAGTAACCTCAACGAGCTGTGCCCTCCTTCTTTCCAAGATCTTGCCTATCCGGTGTCCAACGTGCGCTCCAAGAGTGCCTGATCCCGTCTGGAACCTGACCTGGCTTTTTCCAACGCTGCCACATCACAGGAACACAAGGTCGTATTGGTCTATCACTGCCGTCCGATCCAGGGCGCCTCGTCCTTCCCTTGTTCCAGGTTGAACGTGGGTTGCATTTATGTCATTGCTCCACAAGCCTCTTCTCTTCCCCTTCCAATGTGAAAGCGACTGCCGAGAAGCCAATTTTACCTTTTTGAGGAGGTCCAAGCGAGGTTCGAGTCCTACGTCGAAGAAGTGTAGGAGCTCTGTTCGAGGAAGAAGCCTACAGAGCCGCCTTCCTTCTCTAGATTTTGAAGAGAATTGGCTATTTAAGTCATAGAAGCGAAAAGAGAAAGAATTTCCAACCGAGCAGCTCAAACAAAAATGCGACCGGCTGAGATAGATGCCTTAGTGTGTGTGTGTGTGTGTGTGTGTGTGTGTGTGTCTATTTTACGCATGCCTTAGTGTCATTAGACTCCGGAGCGCTTAATAGCTAGAGTAATGAGCGAGTTCAAGGAGTAGCGATCCTCACTCATGAAGCTCGTACTCCCCCTCCCCCAGCAGGGTTTGTATTCGCTTTTAGCTATCTTTCTCCATATTTTTAATATATAATTTATTTTGATTTATTTTCTGGAATTAAAACTGATTCTTCCGGTTCGTGGTTGTCAAAATCCGAGTCGAGAAACGGTGATGTCTTCATGGGATAGGGGTAGGCAAACGAAGCATCGCATCACTACGTACAGGCAGATTAAGCCTTTCAATTTAAACTCACTCTCCCGGGATATCCTTGACTTCGTCCCGATACATCTCTCAATAAGTCCACGCGGCGTTAAATATTGGTTTTGGCTCGGAAGAAGGCCGGATGATGTTTATGATATTGACATCTAGCCGTCGAGAGCACGCCGATCCCGACGATGTCTTTCTCGTCACACGAGGACAGGAACCATCTCGAGAGCCTCAACACCATAGTGCAAAAAGAAGATGAGAAAAAAAGATTCCGAGATCTACAGAAAACCCTAGCGTGATATCCTCGTTTCTCATTGTGTATGTATCCTCTATCAATGGTGGTGTCCGTCTATATACCAGTCAGGCCCATGAAAGCAAGAAGCCATCGTCCATGTAAGTAGATACAGCGAGACGACGAAAAGGCCGAGTCCATCATCGATCCAAGGTATGGCGTTGCGTGCATAAGTTGCAACTAGCACGCCCATCTTAGACCGAGATCAGCTCGGCGTTTCCGCCCATCTCTGAAATCAAGAGCTTCCAACGCCCGTGCCCCAACGCCAAAACGATGCTACCAAGACAAGTTTCCTCCGGCCCATGAGTAACGACTCATTTCCACCTTTCCCTAGAAGAAAACACAATCCTGCCTCCCTTATCACATCACCGTCCTCTGGTCCATGATGTTTCTCCCCATACACCCCCTCTTCGCCCTCCTAGTAATACTCGGGCAGGTCACCAAACTCAGGCACATCCCCCTCGCAGTCAAAATCCCTATCATACGCCTTAGCCGGCAAAATCCCCGCATCCAAACCCGCCCTGTAACTCCACTGCACCGCACTCTCTGTCTTCCAAGTCCAATACCACCACCCCCACCCCTTCTCAAATGAATGCATCTGCGCCTCGGCAAACATCTTCAAAAACTTCCTATACCCATCCGAGTACTGGCTCGCCGCCGCGTTCGCAAACGTACAGCTACACGTCTCATCCTCCGCCGGACACCTCGGCGTCGATGCCATCTCATCCTTGTCCACCCCCGCGTTGGTGTAGGTCCCCTCCCACCGATTGCCCCAGCCCACGTTGGTTAGGTGTTTGGCGCAGTCCGTGTCCGCTTGGGACCATTCGGCGAATAGCGTCGGCCCAAATCCCGTTGAGGTGTCTATGCTTTCGAGGGCCTGTTTCGTCCAGCCTTGGCAGGCGTATTGGATCTTTTCTTTGTGCGTGAAGACGATCTGGTTCTTGTTGAAGATGACGTATTGGTGGACGTCGAGAGCGAGGTCCTTTAGACCCGTGAGACGGCCTTTCCATTTTCCTAGCCCCATGAAGCCGTCGCCGAAGACGATGACGGCGTCGACGCCGTTTCCGCGGATTAGTTTGTAGGCGTCCGCGGTCCAGGAAATCACGGCCTCAGCGTCTAGGGACGTCATTTTCGGCTCGTTGGCGAGTCCATAGTGCGAGATGATGTTTTTGTAGCGGTCCTGCGCGAAGAATTTAGATAGCTTGTCGTGAATGTCGAGGGAGCGCTGGGCATTCTTCTGGCCGTCCGGGCCATTGAGCCAACCAATCGACCCCAGCCTTCCGCTATGATTCCAGCCGTTTTGACTACCTGGCAAACCGTGTAAATCGAGGTTGATTCTAAGGCCGTATTTCCTCGCCCACTCGATGGCGCGGAGGAGATATCTCCACGAAGTGCGGAATACGTAGGGATCGCCATCGTACACCTCGACGGCCCAGTACGAAAAGGGAATCCTGACGTGGTCCAAGCCCGCATCGGCAATCTCTTTGAACGTCGATTCCGTCACGAACGTCGCGTAGTGTCTCTCGAGCGTTTCTTTAGCCTTGTCGCCCAGGTGTTCGCAGAGCGTGTACTCGTCGACGATGCCGAGCCGGATATCGTAATCGAACATGGACGGCGCGATGAATGGTTCGAGGCTTAGCCAGCCGCCTAGGTTGACTCCGCGAGCGGGTCGGTCGGTGTAGGAACCCCAGGCTTTGTTGAGGGCGGGGACTTTGCTGTTGGGGGCTTTGGAGTCGTCCCAGGAGCTGAAGAGACCCATCACGGGGAGTCCGCCGACGGTTTCGGTGGTGAAGGTGACGTTGAAGTCGTTCGTATCGGCCCAACTCCAGGGGTCGAGATCGGTGCCTTGATATTCGATGGGGATGCTGTTGCGGTCCTTTCCGTCTAAGCCCGACGTTGATGGTCCGCTGCTGGAGTCGCCCGACTTCTTATTCTTGTTGCTGACGACAACGGCGATGACGATGATGAGGATGAGGGCGAGGACTCCACCACCAACGTACATCCCTAATTTGCGAGTTAGCGAGTTTTGCCAGGAGATGGAGATTTACCCAACTGGGGGGAGAAAAGAAATAAAGACGCCCTTACATATTTTCCTCCTCTTCCACCACTTCGGCTGCTGATACCTGTACTCTTTGAGCAAACTATCATCCGTCCCCGCACTCCCCCGCACTCCAGCATATCCCTTCCCCCTCCCCTCCTCAAGCACAGCACCACTCACAACCCTCTTCTTCTTCTTGTCCTTCTTATTGCTATTCTTCCGGGGCTTCTCCTCCCGAACCTCCACATATTCCTCCCGCGGTACCCTCGCCTGCCTCGACCGCCTCTTCGCGCTCCTTCTCTGATCTCTCTCGATTCTCGCCAACGCCTCAGCCGATAACGTCGGTCCGCTCGTCCGGCTCTGTCTCCTCTCGTGTCTGCTGTTTCGGTTGTTGTCGTTGTGGGTTTCGTGTTCGTCGGAACGGGGCCGGGATGAAGGTGGGCGTGCGGAGGATCTCCTTCGCTGTCGTCTAGCTTCTCGTTCTCGTTCTCGCTCTCTCTCTCGTTCGCGCTCCTGCTGTCGGTCCCTAGCACGGTCTGTCCCGCCCTCTGTATTTCTTTCTCTTGTGCGATCCCTCCTCCTCTGCCGTTCCCGATCCCGTTCGCGATCTCGGTTCCTGTCTCTGTCTCTGTCCCGATCTTGCTCGCTTTCCCTCTCGCGTGTTCGATCTCGATGTCGTCGTGCGCGCCGTGGCGAATCGCCTTCCGGCGCCATGGCCGACAGAATCCTTCAAAATCCCCTCAGTCCCTCCTCATAAATCGGTGTGGAATCCAGAATCTCTTTTTTCCGCGATGACCGTCCGGAGGTCCAGATCCAAGACATCGACACCAGATCACAAAAGAAGAAACCGTTTCAAACAATGTCGCAAAAACCACGCTGTAAAAAAAATTGCCGCCGTAATAATTTATCGCTTTATTTCGTAGAACAATTTGAATTTCGTCAAATTTCATCAACTTCGTTGTAGCATGAGTCTTTTTCGCATACAACCATCGCTCATCCTTTTTCCAGCTCTTGGCCCTCATTTCAGCTGGCACAGACCCGCGCTTAGCTAACAAATTACGTGTTTTCTCATCGACGAATCGAGGCTCGGATGTTGGCCCAGCAACACAACTTCGGCTTAAAGTGGTTGCAGGCCCCGAATTCGATCGGCCTTCCAAGGCACTTCCAATTGTCCCGTACGCCGTGACAAGCCGAGCAATCTTGACATCACTAACATCACTATGCCGCTATACTCCGTCGACTTAGTCTGTTCGGGGTGTCCCGCCCTCCAGGAACCGCGGGGAGAGAAAGAAATCTTCAAAAAATAGAAATCTCCTCCTTTCGTAGCTTTATCCAATCTTGAGTTTCATTTCTCTACAATCCAATTGACTTCTTCTTTGACTTCTTCTCTCCCCGTTCCGCAAACCCGCCACCACACATCATGAAGTCGAAGTGTATACACCACCTCGCCCGCACGGCGAGGCGACCCACCCTCCTCACCCGCACAAGCATCCCCATCACCACCTCCTCCCTACGCCTCTACTCAACCCACCCGCCCAATGCCAAACTCAACCTCCCAGTCGACTACTCCACGACCCCCCTCCTCTCACACACCTCCCAAACCGCCCTCGCAACCCCGGACCTCCCCGAGCATGTCCGCAACAGCACCACCCAGAAGATGAACCTCTTCCAGGCCATAAACGACGCCCTCTCCACCTCCCTAGCCTCCGACGAATCCGTCCTCGTGTTCGGCGAGGACGTGGCCTTCGGCGGCGTCTTCCGCTGCTCCATGAACCTCGCCGAATCCTACGGCGCCGAGCGCGTCTTCAACACCCCGCTCACCGAGCAGGGTATTATGGGCTTCGCTATCGGCGCCGCGGCGGAGGGCATGCGGCCCGTCGCGGAGATTCAGTTCGCTGATTACGTTTTCCCGGCGTTTGATCAGCTTGTTAACGAGGCTGCTAAGATGAGGTACAGGGAGGGAAAGACGGGGCGGAGCGCGGGAGGTTTGACGGTGAGGATGCCCTGCGGTGGTGTCGGGCACGGCGCGCTGTATCATTCTCAGAGCCCCGAGAGCTTGTTCACGCATATTCCCGGGTTGAGGGTGATTATGCCGCGGTCGCCGCTACAGGCCAAGGGCCTTTTGCTCGCCGCCATCCGGAGCAATGATCCCTGTATCTTCATGGAGCCTAAAATCCTCTACCGCGCTGCCGTCGAGCAGGTGCCCACCGAGGACTACGAGCTTCCCCTCTCCAAGGCGGAGATCCTCAAGCCCGGCGAGCACGTCACGATGATTTCGTACGGCCAGCCGCTGTACAACTGTATGGCGGCCATCGAGCGCGCCGAGAAGGACTTTGGCGTGTCTGTTGAGCTCATTGATTTGAGGACTATTTACCCCTGGGATAGGGAGTGCGTGTTGAATAGCGTACGCAAGACCGGAAGGTGTATCGTCGTGCATGAGTCCATGGTAAATGCTGGTGTTGGTGCTGAGGTGGCGGCTGCGATTCAGGAGGATGAGAAGACTTTTGTGAGGCTTGAGGCTCCGGTTACGAGGATTGCTGGGTGGAGTATTCCCACGCCGTTGATGTTTGAAAAGTTTAACTTCCCGGATGTTGCGAGTAAGTTTTATTGTTTCCCCTTGTTCCTTTCGTCCAGCCGTTACTAACTCCGCCTTCTAGGGATATACGATGGAGTCCGAAGGGTAATGGAATATTAGTTACGCCAGATTTCAGCCATTAGAACGGAGTTCAACGGGGCGGTAAGAGTCGTCTGGAACCATTATCTAGAGTAGAATAGTGCATCAATCGACCTGTAGCACAAACCCGTACAGAGCATCGCATGTTTGAGAATCATCGAGTGACTCGAAGTTGATATAACCCAGAAGCTATCTCTACAACGATACAAAAATACATCTATCATACCGAATTGCCCAGACCCGCCAGTAGTGACGTTCAAAAAAGAACAGGAACGAAAAGTACATCAATGTAAAGTCGTTAACACCCGTCAACAGCCAACACAGGCGACATCTACAGCTTGGGAGCCGGCTTGATCAACGCCAACCTTTCCTTGAGAGTCTGCTCTGCCTCCTTCTCGATCCTTGCCACAAGGCCCTTGCAGGTGGGAATGTCATGAATCAAGCCAATGACTTGACCGGCGGTCCAGACCTGTTAAGAGAGCGTGTGTTAGTGACTCGTTTGTGGGAAACCAAAATAGCTCTATATCGAAGAAAGGGAAAGGGAAGAAAGTGAAAGTCGAAAGAAACAAAGAAACAGGGAAAACTGAAGACTTACGCCAAAGTTCGGATCCCCATCAACAAACACCATCTTCCCCCTCTTCCCACTAACCAAAGGCGCCATCGGCTCAAAGCTATCCCCCGTAGCCTCCCTCTCCACCTTCAACGCCTCCTCCACAACCTTATTCTTATACAACCTCGTCGTATTCCTCCACTTCCTCAGCACAAGCGCCGTATCCGTCTCCTGCGCCTTAACGATCTCCTTCTTAATATTAATGTGGACCGGCGCCTCGACCGTGCACATGAACCTCGTGCCCATGTTGATCCCGCTAGCCCCGAGACACAAGGCCGCCGCTAGGCCCTGACCATCGGCGAAACCTCCCGAAGCGATGAAGGGAACCTTGAGAGTCTGCCTCGCGCGGCTCAGCAAGATGAAGTTGGTGATGTCGGACTCGCCCACGTGACCCGCACACTCGAACCCGTCAATGCTGAGGAAATCTACGCCGAGCTTAACGGCGCTCTGCGCGTGTCGGATGCTGGTGCACTTGTGCAGCACAATGATACCGGCTGCCTTGAGTTGCTTGATCACGGGTCCGGGGGAGTTTCCGGCCGTCTCGACGACCTTGACGCCTTCCTCGATGACCACGCGCGCGTAGGCCGCATAATCGGGGGGTACGAGGGCAGGGAGGAGAGTGATGTTTACGCCAAAGGGCCGGTTGGTGAGGGTCCGGCAGCGCCGGATTTCCTCGCGGAGGCCCTCGGGCGTGGGGAAGATGAGGGCCGTGATGATGCCTAAGGCACCGGCATTGGAGACGGCGGATGCGAGGTCGGCGGTGCCGACGTGTTGCATGCCACCCTGGACAATAGGCACTATCTGACGTGTTAACATGTGCTCATCTCCAAATATTTCTTTACCCATTCATTATGTCCCACGTGTAGCGGGTTTGGGGGGTGGGGGATTCTGGGGTTTAGACTCACCTTGAATGCCAAGGCGGCGGGTCAGCTCGGTGTCGAAAGGCATGTTTGTCACAATCTCTACTCGCTCAAGATCTGTGAGGTTGAGGTGAGAATAAGGTGTGAGATTATTCAAGAGTCGGAGGTTTTAAATGAGGAGGTCATGGGCTTTGATTATCAGCGGAGATAACTGGAGTAACCCGCCTCATCAGTGATCCAGCCGAGAGCTGATGTCGAGCAAGATGCCGAGGCAACTTCTGTTTTGAGTCAAACGCCCACCACCAAAAACGACCGACTGCCCCTGATCCACGTGCTAAAAATCCACCATTCTCCTTTGCCTCCACGACCTGGTGAGGACTGGAATGCTGACTCTGTCCAGTGACGTCGGTCCCGTGCGTTTGGGATTACTGAACAATTCGGCACGAAAGAGTCGAATTGACTTTCCCCCCAAACCCCAGGTGGAGTTAAACTCTGGGGGAACTCCACGATCATTGAAAGCGACCTGCCTGGCCCTTTTTCCCCTCAGTGCCCTTTTACTCCACGATTTGACGTCTGCGCGGTCCTCATTAGCATCTCCCCCCGGCCCATGCACCCCGGAATCTTCCCGTCAACCTTACGACAGGGCAACTGCTCCCGCCCTCCTCATCCCGGTACCTCGGTATTTTCATCCCTACTCCGGGGTCTTGTCGGAAGCCACAATGCCCGATGTCCGTTGGGTTTGGGCGACCCTCGTGCTCAGTTCCTTCGTTGCAGAAGTGCCAGTTTTCCATAAGACACGTCAGCGCGCAAATCCCATACGAGGCGAGAAGCGCGAATTAAAAAGAAAAATAACGCGAGGCTCCCTCACCCCGGCGTACAACAATCCCCTCGTAAACTATGATGTTTTGCATCCTGCAGAGCAGAAATCCCGTAGTGGTAATGCACGCTGCCTCGAATTCCCCAAGTACCCGCCGAGCCTAAGTGCCTTACTTCGGAATTGTAAAAATTTTCATCGGGCCAAATGTCACGGTCAGTTAGGTAAAGTGATGATGGAGGCGCTGCGGTCCGTCCGTGGAAGTTGAGCGTGGGGTGGTGAATGCCCAAGAGGGAGGTTTCCATTGGGTACCATCCGTGACCTGGTCGACCTGGTGTTGCCAGCGGCGTGGTCTTCGTTTGCCTTCCGTCCGTCCCCGGTAGTTTGCCAAGGTATCCATCGCTTGCGTCAATGCCGCACACACCGAGATATTGTAAAAGCCCATTCATTCATGCGCATCCTGTCCTTCATGAAAGGATTCTGACACCGTCAGGAAACGTGGCACCACATCGCAGCTCGGCCAGCGTAACCTATTTTCAGTTATAATTAAAAAGCAGCATCTCTAGCCTCGCGGAAGTTCGGAGCGGAAGAGCATGACGATGGGACCTCTTACCCCTGGACTATTGGGTCGAAAAAAGCCCGTATTGTGGTTGATACGGTTGACTTACATCGTATCCTGCAATTAACTTGGTGATACAAGTTTCCGGCCAGAGGCTGATGGTGCATACCAAAGGACACCCCCGCGGGTCTCCAAAATAACTTCACTGCCTCTGGCCATACGCTATGCGATATGTTGGGTGTTTGAGTCCTTCGTCGATGTCGACTGTTGCCTAACCAGAGGGGTTGTACGGCTTGATGTTGAGCTGAACATCAAAGGAACTCGACAGATAGGCATTGACAAGAACTCTTGTCCCGGGTTACTCTACATCATTATGGCTCTGGTATTAGTTAGAATTTCTCTCACGGATAGCACCGCGCATTGCCTTGCCGTTGTCGTCTTGCAACCCCCACGCGCAGCCTCTAATAAACCGAAAAAGCCCCTCGATCATTAAACGTGTTGGGTCATAGATGGGTATCACTTTGGGGGCGTGCCGGAAGCATTTCCCAAGCTCCTGGAAATTCCGGTTGCTGATGATCATTTCGAAGGGGATAACGTTGCCAGTTTTCTAACTCCCCCGATATTTTCGAAGCCTTGTATGCACAACTTGTTGCAGCTTCCTCGCTACAAAAGCTGAAACACATAAAAGGCGCATGGCCGCCCTCCTAGGGGTGCCGGGAGAACGGTTCTTGCAGAATTCCTCCGATACCATAGTGTACGTTCAGGTACACTCAGGCTCCTGAGCGCCTGACTGGCATGGACGCTTGTCAAACAAAGGATGATAGGAAAGACCAGGACTATGAGGGCTGTGCTTAGTTCAGCGGCGGTTCTCCGATAGGATTCGAGATGCCTTCAGTCGCATAAAGCGATGTGAGGCGATGTACGCCCTGGAAACAGTCTTGATGCCCAGGAAATAAGTTAATCAAAGGCGGGCGTGGACTGGCCTTTCGTTGGTGATCAATCCCTCTTTGAGAAGGTCAACACGGGGTTCTGGAATAGGACGTGATCTTGTAGACCTTCTGCTTGAATGGAATAAACGGAAGTCTTTCCTAGTGGTGCTTCGGATGGCGACCACGGATAGTGACAACCGCATGTACTTGTAGACGTCACTAGATCTGGATTGGGATGTTTGAAGTTTTGTCGTTGAGTAAGCCCTCCTCAGGCTTTATCTGAAAGGTAAGGCGCGGTTACAGTCAGTGACTGGGCTTTCACCTAGCTCGAGCCTTTCCGCCAGAGAGGACACTCATCACGAAGCTCGCTGCTCGGCCGAAGGTGCATGTAAGGTGTCATGGGAGGGAGCCAATTTCCAACCGGATACTGGGAAAGTCCTTAAGACTACAGCAGCGCTTGCCCAAGACTTCAAATATTTAGGCACTCTATGGCGCAGCAAAACTATCTAGGATTTTTGCTGAATTGGTTCGATAGACTGCGGTCGCAGCCCGCAGAAATTGATAGATATTCTAGAGTTGAGTATCAGTGAAGAAACCATGCGGATGCAGGCACCTGCACGTCGTACCTGAAATACTCGTTGGCAGGATGCCCAACCAGCGCGTGTCCTAGTCATAAGGCGGCGACCACTGCAATCCCGCGGGCCACACCTTATGCAGTCAATGTGTCAGGATTGGAAGTTAACTCGTCCGGTGGATCTGGAATTCAACTGCGGGCTCGGTTATTCACTTGCAGTCCGTTGGTACGATGTGAGATGGCCATGAGGGGACATTGTGGGTTTTGGATTTCACAGTGAAACAAAGGCAGAGAGATTCAATGCTGTGAAGGAACCTACCGAAGTTGATTGACAGTACCGCTCCGTGTCGGGTGCCCGTTTGCAATTGATCTGTCTCTGCACACAGACGGCTGCAGAACCAAGCCCGTCATCTTAATCCGGCCACCCTCTCCCAAATTAAGTTTGTGAGATGTAAGACGAATGTGAGGGTCAATTTCCTTCCCTCTAGCACCTGGAGAGAGAGAGGATGACAAAAGGGGAAAAAAATTCATGGCGGGCATCCAAAGTCCACAGCCACAAGTGACGGGATCTTGATGTTGCGCAGAAAAGAGGGTGCCATGCAGGAGTGGACTCAAGATCCGGCAGCTATTGATCATTCACATGATAGTTAAGTAGTGCTACGTAGGTTAGAGTTGCCACTGGAGAAGTTGCTGAAGAGCACCGCCTTTGCAGATCAATTCTCTTCGAGGTTGAAATGTTGTAAGTCGTAACGTTCATTACCACCAAGGCCAGTGGAACCGAACGGGGTCTTCGGACATGAAAAAAAGTACATTTTCCGTGATTCCTTCCGGATGAGATAGATATCTCTAAGAATCACAACTGTATAAATCACTTTTAGACGGAACATTGAAAATTTTTGATATTATTGGCTGGGACCTCTCATTGCATCATCCTGGCCTGTTTCGTCGTTCGGTCGTCGCTCCTTCATCGAGTCCTCCGACTGCTCATCTACTTGTAAAAGGAAACAACGACTGGGTTGGTGCTCTCGTGCGCAGTCAGGAGGCACGGGGGCTCCTGGCAAACGGTACCCAGTCATCTGACAAGAAAGGCAAGTGTATCCTGCCCGCCGTCGGCGGAAGTTTGCCGCGGCTGATCACCATGTGGAAACTGATGTTGCCTTCCGTTGGTAGGGAGCATATTTTACCTTCAGTTTCTAATGTTCCCAGCCCTTGCTGCCCGACAACTTGACACGAGGTTTCCTACCCATCAGAGTATTAAGCATTGGCATGCGGCCTACCTTCCTCCGATGGCAGCCTGCCTGTCCTTGATTTCATCGTCTGTAATCGGGGAAGCGATTTCCTCTGTCAGTCAATGGTGGGGGGACAGGGCGTGGGCGTGTGCTTTAGGCATCCAGACCAATTGGGATACCCGGACAAAGACTCGCGGCTGCCGAACTACGATGTACGCCAATGCAAGCACGATCCTTGGACTGCGCAAACAGCGGTAAACGGCCACCGCCGGCAAAAATGTCCACAACTGTAGAGATGAAAACGAAGATAGAGTCGCTCTGCTCTGGACTATAAAATAGAAGTACTACCAATTCCAAGCTCAAAATCCGGAGGGCACGTGTTCCTGGATCGGACCTGGTGACCTCGCCGGGAGCATGGAGCGCATGGTGATCAATTGATTGATGTTAGTGTTAAGTTGGTGCCAGGTACTAGCCTCAATGGCTAACTTAAAATCTTGGGGTCTTGATTGATATCACAACCATCCAACCTTTTGGCTGGCCACTGATAACTTCACTTTGAGGTATCAATGACTCGTGGCCAGAATTGCCTTGTAAATCGGCACAAGGATACCCCGCAATTATTCTTTCGATGGATCAATCGATGGACTTGTTCCGTCTAGCTGGGATTTTTTTGTGGGCGATGCCGCTGACGGAGAGGGTCAGGCGAAGGTGATCTGTTATTAGCCCCTCCAATCGCCCTAGTTGGAAAGCTGAGTGAGTTGTCCCAGCTGAGTCCCAGTAGTTTACCACGAGGACATTAAAAATTGAGCCGGGAACACGACTCTTCAGGTCCTCCCGTGCAGGTAGTGAGGATCGGTAGCCCAGGCTACGAAGTTGACGATAGCTAGACACGTCGTCTCCCTCGTGCACTTAAGCATTGATCCATGAGATTCTTCATTGTCGGTTGTTCTAAATACTGCATTCGTTAGCCACCAAACGTTCAAGATGAGACCATGCACGGCGTGCTGCGTTGTTTGCACTTTCCAAATCTCGGTGGGCGCATGCTGCCTCTTATTGCCTGCTGACGGAGGCGGTAAGCACGATGTACACCGGTGGGGAGCCCACTGTGGAGCACTCTTTCCTCAAACTCTGACCCGACAGGCCGGAAGCATCACCCAGAGCATGGGGCCAAGGTCGGGAGGACGACCATTCCCCCTATTGGTGGGGATCAATTGACAAGTTTGGATGAGCAGCATCGAATTCTAGGACATCGTGGTTCACTCCTGCCTTGCCATGGAGGTCCCATGATCTATCAACAGATCAATTGATGTAAATTATGCGAAATATTGTATGCTGGGCACGCTACCTAGGTGACAACATTGAAGTGGCATTGATGTGTTGACTATGATCAATTGGCCACTGTTTGAACACTGCTTCATAGATGTATGTTCGTGTACTTCGTAAAATACTCCTAGTCCTGCTTAGGTCTGTTGAATCCCCAGATTTTAAGATGTTGAGGTACGTGACTGTATGGGTGGGGTAAATTTATAGGGGTAACGAAACGACGGAATTGCCCGATCCCCTCATACTGGAGCCGGTGGAGATAATCCCTATCATCTTATAGCTATCTCTAGACCCAGGATCTCGAAAACGGACGACGGGTCTTATCTCCAGAGGGGTGGAGAGGAAGGCGCACTCCATACCAGTAGATAGAGGGAAGGCGCATCAGGACCCAATGTGAGGCAGGAAAGACTTGAGGGCACAGGCTTGCCTTGTACAAGTACTTGGACGTGTGAACCTAGCATTGAAGTTTTGGCATGTGAGTAGTCTCGATCACTGCCAATCGACCAGAGGTCAATTGACGCTTCAGGTCGAGGTCGGGGCTTGGGCGGCCCTTCAAAATCCAACGTCACCTCAGCTGGCCACACTTCAGCCTTCTTCGAAAGCAGTGCCGTTGTTCGCCGTGAACTGGCAAACTCATCTCGGGGCTAACTTTTATCAAATTGGTTCGTATTCCACGAGCTCGGTGTTTACACCTCAGACAGCGCCAACATGCTGGCCGAAGAAGAAGAGTGAGAGTGTGGATAGCTGCCCAATGCATCCACCCTTCGGCTGCCTCAATCCATTTGACGCCTCGACTTATAACATCGACATCCAACGTGTCCAATGCCAGCGGATGAATGATGACTTGTTCCTGCCGCTTCTGCTGGACCAACCGCCACTGCAATCAACACACCAACATCGTCCTTAACGTGCTGAGGCTTTCAAAAGGATTTTCGCTTTGCACTGATGTCCACTATCTCGTTTTATCTGTTCAGCGAGGCTAATCCTTCATTGCACTGTACAGTCTCGATTCACGGTGCTGACGCACTCAACAACATCGCAACATGCCACTGCTCGGGACGCACCCGTTCCCGTGCCGTGAGCCGCTCCCTACTTGGGGCGTTTTCGGGAGATGAACATTATTAGCCACCCCGGTTGGCCGATGGTTGGTTGAGGATCAAGATTCCAAGGACCAACGAGCGAACGACAGAGTTCTTGTGCCACTGCATTGTGGCCCCCTGCGTTCAATTCGACTCTCCTTACGAGGCAATAGTTGCTCTCCTCCATCCGCTCAGGTGAAAGTTCCCGTCGAAGTAGCCTTGCTTTTTTACCCTTTCTAACCTCCTAGCCAATATCTGGTCTTTTTGTGTTTTTCTTTCCTTTTTTTCCCTGTCCATGTTTCATTTTTGCCCGCGTCTTCTTCCTTTGCCTCTCTGGTCTAGCCCCTTCCCGCCCCTCCCCCTGACAAGGGTGTCCTATGTAGGACACCCGAGAGTTCCACACCTCACTGGCAAGGCCACTAAGAAGGGCTGCACCCTGCATTGGCAAACCAGAGTTTGCTCAGTTTGCTCAGACACGAGACACAATAGTGAGAAGAGCGTAGGAATAAGTGTCCCATCAACAAACGTACCCGAGAAGACACTCGGTCTCGGCGTCCCGAGTGGCGCATGAGAGATGAATTGTGCATTTGGGTTTTTTCCCTCCCTCTCTTTGTCTTGTTAAGCCCCGACTTGAAGTAGAGCCCTGATTCCCGGTCGCCAATTCAAGCCACCACTGTCTTCCCACCATATCAAGCAATGCTTCTTAACATTTCACTTGAACATTCAGGCTGTGCAGAACTCGTCTTGACTTAAACTAGATAACCAAGACAAGTAGTACCTGAGTAGGGCTGGCTCCGTTTGCATGGACTGATAACTTGCCCGTTTTAGGGAGGCATGAACCAGCCTTGCCCGCTTCAGTGGTTCTGAGCTCAACCAAGATCATCATATCCCTACTCTTACCGACTTTTTGTCCATTTCTGACTGGGGACTACGCACATACAGCTGGGGAGTAAAGTACATGCGTACACTAACATCTACGATGCAGTTTTGTACCCAAGCGCCATTCCGATGCCCTGGCTCAATTTTTTCTTTTAATCTTTTCTTCCCAGACCGACGCAGCAATCCCAGGCGATTCAAAGTCGTGTGCCCTGGTCATTGAAGGGGAAAGCCTAAGGTCATGCACAGTTAGCGATTTCCACTTCCAATCTTTCCCATCGGGCTTGTTACGTGCCCAGCGTTTTGCGAGCTGGCTTACGGCCCTCCTCAGCTTTTTCCCTTCCTCGTCCATGAGCACTTTCCATTCTTGCATCTTCTTCTTCTTTTTTAATCCCACCTTAGATCTTGATGCCCTAGCCTTTTCTCTACACACACCCTCCCCTTTTCTCAAAGTTAGGTCTACATGAGACCTATGTACACCCCAGCCTGTGCTGGATGGACCCTTACGGTGTGTAATGCCGTTTACGGGGCTAGCTCACTACTTTCTTCTACATGTATTCGTAGTCCGTTAACCCTGCACTCCTCCTGACGCAAAGAGGTTGAAGATCGCGAGGCCCGCAGGTGTGGACCTTTTTACATTGACCACCTTAGCACCTTACCGCCTACGCGGACCCTCAGGTTCTCTTGAGTTTCTCCTCCCACACCTCCCTCATCCTCCACACCTCTCTCCAGTCGATCTTTACACACCCCCAAACCTCTCTTCAACGCCCATCAACATATGTATATAAGAAACCAAGAAACCCACCATTGACTTGTCTGTGATCCACTTCCTGTCTCCTCACTTCATCAATTCCTCCTTTCCCCGTACATCACACATTACAGATCCCTCAGGGGCCCTAATATCGATCAAGACACCTTCGAGACACAGACGCAAGCGCATTGCCACCAAAAACCGCCGCGTTCCCGACCCGCACTCCTTTCGTCCTCACCTCCGACACTTCATCTCACAGTTTTCCCAATTCCTCGACTACGAAAGCCACCCGACTGCATTCGTCTAAAAAGACGTAAATAAGTCGACACGAAATAGCAACATGACTTCTTTTGGATCCAGCACCACTCCCTGGCAAGACCGCCTTGAAGGTGGGTAACCACTTATCTGAACGTCTCAAGGCTCCAGCAGCGGCTAACACCCGAATCAAGAGGCATGCCGGGACAACAATTTTCCTTCGCCTCATTTCGAACTAGTATCGGATCGACGAGGTAAGCCCGTCTCATCGAAAAGAGCCACTGAGAGGCGGCTATCGGAATTGGGGCTAACCAAGAAATCTGATATGGTTTCCCGTTGATCAGGGGGTAGAACAGCTTGGTCCAGCAGGGTCATGGTCAAAGGTCAAGTCTTCCAGGCCCGGTTTTGGTACGATGGCAAGAATCTCAACAATGCCAAAGAAGACGCGGCCGAGCTAGCTCTCCGGTATGTGAGCAGCAATCCTTCGTCTCCGTGGCAGTAGCGAGAGTACGGGTTTTCGACGCATCAGGAGACCCATGCAGCACCACGAAAATGTGCGTCAGGGCCGATGCGATCCTACACGAATCTGGCATACATTGGCTCGACGACACGACGGCTTATCCAATGATTGCCGAAGCAGAAGACTTGAGGCCTTTAA
The DNA here is from genome assembly GCA_034774675.1 of Scedosporium minutisporum. Classification (NCBI taxonomy): domain Eukaryota; kingdom Fungi; phylum Ascomycota; class Sordariomycetes; order Microascales; family Microascaceae; genus Scedosporium; species Scedosporium minutisporum. Next base: position 20,282 of record SJVG01000536.1, read on the forward strand.
CGTTTAGACGGTGATTCAGCTGCGATGCTTCCGGCCTATCACCATCTTTCGCTTGCTTCGTGTCACTATTATTGTTTATTCGCCCTGCCTTTCCTTCCTTCGTAACTGTGGCGGCTTTGGTCATTTCTTTTTTTTTTTTCTTCAATCTCATGATTCTGGTTCTTGATGTAGTTTAACTAGCACGGGAGTTGGAACATAGGGATTACGGACGACGGGCCACGCGGCATAAAAAAATGGGTTCCACCACATGGGCACGGCGCAAAACATGCCTCGACTTTTGCGTTTTATTTTTTTATTTAGTTTTTTTCTCTGCTTCTTCTGAACATTGGGCTTGGCTTGATTAGGCTCTGTTTAGGTTCGCTCTATTTACTACACGAGGCTCTTCCCTTTATTATTTTTCATCCAAGGGAAAGAAGGGCTTTCCTTTTTCAATGACTTGTTCTTGGTTTACGTTTTACTTTCCTACTTCAATGCGGATATCAATTCATCCTCCAGTTGCTATTCGAAGATATATGCCGCTCTGGTCTGAGATGTCAAAACACCTTGTGGAGCATTGGTGCGGGCAGACGACAATGTTCACTATTGTCATGGGACACAGAGCTCGACTCTCTTTCGCAATTCTCACATGTGTCGTTAAACCGGTTTCCTGCCTCCTGTTGAGCTATCCCCACCCGTTCCTCTTGGCTGATTTTGTGTTCCTTTTCTCCATTGCATGTTGGCAACTTTCTTTCACGACATGATATGCCGCGCAACGCGACATGTGGGATCAACACTAATGTTCCAGATAGCTCGATTGCTTCGCCGGCTGTTATGGTGAGATGGGTAGCGACGGATGTAGACCTCATCGATCAGAAGAACACGAGTATGACCATTCGACAACCCGCGAGCTCCTGCGAGTAGCCTCAATGGCTGGCAAGTTTTGTTGATGACCGCGGTTAACGTTCTAGATCTGCTTTTTTTTTCTTTTTTTTTTTCCTTTTTCTTGTTTTGTCCCTCATCAAAAACTTTCAGCAGGCCCACATGGTAGGTTAGGTTACACATCATGCATGTACGGCAAAGGAGGAAAGATCTCGATTCCAGCCGTCTTTTCCCAGACTCCGATGTCACGAAGCACATGGAATTGAGGTGCAGGACTTTGCCTGTGGGGAGTTTTGTGAGAACGTTGACCGTCGCATTCCCGCCGGCTATAACAGGGATTTTGATCTCCGGGCTGAGCCGATCTGGGAGAGGAGAACTATTAAGACCATGAGGCGGCTTGTTGATGGTACTTCGTACGGGAGACCCACCCGCGGGCTCGCTAACACCCGCATAGGCAACACCGGGTACGGAGAGGTGCAGGGAGCGGGCTAATGAAAAAGACACCAACGAACGAACTAGACGATCCGCAAAGACGATGTGTTCTAGGCATGTGGGTGGCGGTGTCGGTGACAAAGGAATGGTGCCCCGGACCCCACCCGTGGCTGCCACCACCGTCGTGGGGAAACACAAAAATTGATCGGTCCATTTGCGGTGGACGGTACGAACCATTGAAGGGAATCGACCGGAATTTATTGGATGTTGGAGATGTCAATTATTGGTTGACGCCTCACCCGTGGCACTAGGCGGCTGTTGGACGAGGAATGCGGGAAGACGAAATGGTTGTTGGTTGTTGGTTTTTCTTCCGCTCACGTACGAGATGGTGGCTGGCGGCTCTCTTACTTGATATGTCTTCGTGCCTCGGCGGGCTTTCCGAAGAGCCATTGAAACTGCGAAAGAGGGTTGAGAGGACGCCATGGTTTAGAATTTTATTCATGCTGCTCGTTGGTTTTTTTTTCCTACCTTTTTTCTTTCTTATTTCTTTTTCCTCTCCGTTCACTCTTTTCTTATTTCTTTTTCCTCTCCGTTCACTCTTTCCTTTTTCCGGTCTCCTGTCTGCCCTCTTCGACCATACCAAATTAGAGCCTCAGAAGGTTGAAGAGTCCTCCTGGCCGGTTGAGGCTATCTGCATGGCTGCTGATGAGGCATGGGAACAGAATGAGGTGATCCTAACCTAATAAATACCTTGGAAACGTTTCGGCTTGTCCAACAATTCTCTCAAAAAAAGAGAAAAAAAAAGAAGAGGGTGGAGCCGGTTACACCCTCCCAGTTGGCTGCAGCATTTCGAGGCTGCATGCAGGACTGATACATCACTGGAGGTGTTTCTATCAGTTCAGATTGAGTGGAATCTCTGCATTCCCACGCCCACCAAGTTAGAAACCGGGCTTCATCGGCGATGTTTAGTTTGTTTGTATCCGTTTTGATACGAAATCGGAAACAAGAGTGATCCCTCCGGACCGCCTCTTTGTTTTCCACCTTTACTTTTTTCTTACACCTCCCGTACGTAGCGTTCTTCACGCCACTCTCGCGCCATTCGCTTTTTATCCTTCCTCCCAGTCACCGCCTGCGAAGAGCATGCAAAATTCCAACGCTAACAAGTGACAGCACTGGGCCATTTCTTTTTTGAAAACGCCGAATCGTCAATTCGTACTACGTCTGCCTACATGACGCATTCCTGTACAGGTTTTCCGCGCGTTATATTTATATATACCGCTGTTTTACAACCCCACCTCGTGTCTGTCCAGACCCGGTTTTTCTCGCCGTGGAAAGTCCTGGCGATCCAGTAAATGCAAGGAGAAACGGGGGTGTGGAGATAGTAGAGAAGATTTCTTTTGATTTTCAATTCAAACGAGTTTACGAGGTTGTCCGTTCGATTCTAATGCAGTGTCCCTATTTTGATATATGGGATAGAAAAAATAAATAAATAAATAAACTTTTGGTGACACCCCGATCTCCGAGCCCTTTTGTACAACCAAACGTATAAGGCTGCGGTCGAAAAGCAAGGGAGTGACAAATTATCATAATGACAGAATAGTTTGCATCTTGAGGCGAGGAGGCACTAAGCCAGGTCGGGGAACCAAGACCCCGAAGGCATGGGGCGGAAGAGGCTTCCGGGCGGCGGGCTTGACGCAGGGAGAAAGAGGCTTTTTTGGGGCTTCCTGAATCGGTTTGGGAGAGGCTTTCCCTCGGGTAAGCGTCGCATCGGGGGTTCTCGGGGTATCACTCAATTAACTCGCTGTTTGAGTGGGCAATATTTCATTGATTGTCGCCGGTGAGTTGTATTTGTTGCATTGAGAAACCCATGCGACCAGTCCAATGTGTGTGGTGGATTTCACCGAGAGATTGACACCTCCTAAGAGCTCATACTGCCTCTACTATATTAAATGCAGCGGGCACTCCGAGGAATTGCACACAGAATGCTTGTCGACTTTGATTGTGGATCTCAGAGTCCGGTAGCTGAAAATTAGATTATCTGCTGAAAATAACCAGAGGCTAAACGGAGCTTCAACACGGCTAATTCTTTGCAAGAGAATTGTTGTCGAGCGGTTTTCACATCCGGAACCACTCGTGCTCCAACACTTCCGTGATACTAGCTCGCTCCCTCGGATCATACTGGAATATCTTCAGTAACAGATCCTTCAACACCAATTGTTCCTTTTCCGGGACGCTGAAAGTCCTCACCACTCTTCCCTTACCATCGCTCTGTCTATCCCCAAGGATCTCAATTCGATGTGCGAGGACCTTGGCAAAAGTCTGGGCCTCATCCGATCTGCGAAGTCGCTGTCCATTCGCATCAAAGTAGTTATTCCGACCCTCCCATTGCATCCATAACATCTCTGGAAGCCTCCCAAAATAGCACGTCATCTCGTAAAGTAGATCATCTTCGTCGTAAGTCATGTAGAACAGAGGAATCTGCTCCCGGATCTCGAAGATGGTACAGCCCAAGGCCCACGCGTCGGTTGCGGGGCCGATATCCGCCTCATCGCACAAGAGCACTTCCGGAGGTAGGTAGTTTTCGGGAGTTCCGAGATTGGTGGGAGGGTCCGAGGTGCGGAAGGATTCGCCGAAGTCGATGAGGCAGATGTCTTCGGTTTGATATTTCGAGCCAAGGTTGGTGAGGTCTGCTGGAATGACAAGATACTGGGGAGCAGATCTCGGGTGGCCTATACCAGGTTCAGTCAAAACTTCCGACTTTAGTGGCTGGCCTAATAGGGACAGTATCTTCTCCTCGCCGAGATCGTCTAGATTGGCGAGTTTAACGAGGATATTGGCAGGCCGAACGTCTATGTGTAGTCTGTCAGAAAAATTCCAAAGAGTGATGCGGTCATGTAAGATGTAGGACCCCACCTCCATGACATATTCCATTCTGATGGAGGAAGCTGAGGGCTTGGGCAGCCTGATAACACATTTTTCGGAGGATTGGACCTAGGTCCATGTCCATTGAATGCCAAAGGCCCGGTGACACCCGAGGACCTAACACCGGGACCACGATGCATTGATGTGTGCCGTTTGGTCCGGTGAGAGAGAAATGGTGAAGCGGAAGGGCAATGTAGTAGGCACCAGTGATTGTCTGATCTAACTGCGAGAGGGCAACATCCAGAATTTCGTCTGAAGACAAGTCGGCTGTCATCACTTTCACAACTACGTATCTGGCGGCTTTGGTGTCGCGACAAAGCCAGACCTTACCGAAACCTCCGTGGCCGAGCTTGTGAATGACGCGATATCGCCCGGAGGTGCCTAACTCATCGCCCAGGTGAACGGGGTGGTATCCTCCTGGTTGGTAGAACTCGAGGTCTTCTAGATCCTCGTCCAAGATATGTTCCGTGGGGAGTTGCCGGTGCATGCGGGAGAACGTGGTCAAGCGACCGGTCTTCACGGGGAAGTTCGGAATCATCTTCGACGTGCCTAGTCTTCCTGTCTAGCCCGGTGCGGCTACGTCGAACTTGTTCAGAGGACATAAAAATGAAGCGGCCCTTGAGATCTAAGATTGCTTTATTGAGTGTTGCTCAACAAAACTGTGGTCGTCAAATCCAATGAATATCGAACGATAACGTTTCAGGATTGCGTGAGACCTTCTCAAGGACCTGACAAGATTCATGAAGCTGCTAGGAAGTTCCTCATTTTCGGCTCAACATGGCGGGCCTTGACAACAGGAAGAACAGACACCAGATACTCAATATGCCTAGATATCTACTGATAATAAAGGAAAGATGCGAGTCGAATGAATGCAATCAGAATAATACAAAGGAGTCTGTGGACACAGAATCAGTGGTGGTCCAATGTCTTGACGTTGGAAGATGACTAAGACGGAGGGTTTCGTTGTTCGCTTGAGCCAATGGCAAATATGCGCGCCACAATGTTTCCCAGAGTGTGGCGCAACTGTGGCTAAATTCGTGACCCACTTTTCGACAATTTTGCGAAAGGAAGCTCAGAGCATTTTCGTGCAAAGAATCGAACCAGCCAGACACCACCAAACGACTCCGATCAAGTCGAATGGGGCCTCTCAATTGAAGCCCAAAGCGAGCCACAGTCGACGATCAGAGAAACGAAAACATCCTAATACATCCGATAAAAGCCCCCCGCCTCCCTAAATGTCACCACCAGCGCGGTTATGGGTCGCGTGTCGCACCCTAGCGATACGGGCTCGGCCCTTGAGACCAAACCGCGGAGCGGCTCTCGCGGTGGCTGCACCTCAAAGATACCTCTCGACCGAAAGTAATTCGACGGCCGGCGATGTCGAGGCCATGCTGAAATCCGCCAACATCAAGGGGGTGGTCGAGGCCCACGGGCTGCAGGCTCTTCAGGGAGGATTGACTCCCGAGCAGGAACAGACTCTGTACGAGGAGGGTGTGATTCGGCCGGCGTCGACGGGGAATCGAGCGATTGACGACATGACGGAGATTGCTACGGGCTTGAATATTGTGGGCTCTGGCGAGGGACACAAGTTTCCCTTACCTGAGCTTCCGTTGCCGTGGCATATGCAGATGAAGAATCGGTATCATCCTGTTCTTATGCAGATTTCGAGGTTGCTTATGAGGGAAGGAAAGTTGAGCAAGGCTCAGAGCGTATGTTTCACCCGCTCTTCTTCTTGTCCTCGGCAAGGAATTTCGGGGATTTCTTTATTTTCACACATTTTACTGACACACCACTTCTCTAGCATCTAGCTCGAGTTCTCACTATTCTACGAACATCCCCGCCCCCGATCCTGAGCCCCAAGTATCCTCTCC
>SJVG01000537.1:0-26295 GCA_034774675.1 Scedosporium minutisporum
TGACCTAGGGTGTGGCCATGTTGGGAGGTGATCTATGAAGCTGGAAATGATTCCATGCCCATGGGCGTGGGTGTGTTGGGAGGCTTAGTCATCTGGCGCGCCCGGGCGCCCATGTATTGGGAGCCCTGTCTCGCTCTGGCAAATTTGTCGAAGTACCTATTACTTACCGACCCCCAACCAGCACTAACACCAACAGCGTCTCGTTGCCTTTGAGGATGAACGGTCTCCAAGAGACACCAAAGGATCAATGGAATAATGTTGCCTCTGTATCTATCTGCTGCAATAGGCAGCCATAGACCTACACCATTTAAGTGTCCTTGATGTGTGTCTAATTGCCATTCTAGCCCAACCTGCCACTCCCCTCGTTTAGTGATCTTGGTTTGCCGCAAGACCAACGCGGACCTGCTTCGTTTCCGATGGCTTCTCGGCAGCATCTACAGAGTATTAACCCATCCTCCTACCACGGCAAATATATTGTGTTTCGGCTATTCCCAAGGCTCCCATGCGAGCTCCGACTACTCATCTGGCAATGGGCACTAGAACGGCATCGCTTAGTCGAAGTTGAAGTGAATTCCCGGGAAGATTGCGGAGACGATGTGTTTTATGGCATTGAAACTCCTTCGGACTCTGAAGAAAAATACTCGACTACCGGCCGAAGCTATATTGCTATTACTGTGGAAGCCTTGAAGCTACAGAGTAAGCTCTTACGTGTCAACAGCGAGTCACGAAAAGTAGCGCTCCGATTTTACCGTGTTCATCTTCCGTGCTATTTCCTAAAGCCCGGTGCCTATCTTGAGCGACCCAAGAGGCCGAGGCGCACGCCAATAATCTACTTGAATCCGGAGTTCGATTTCATTCATCTTACATCTTCGTTCTGCACCCGCCCGCCGCCATTTGTCGACTTCCTAAATAGCCTTAAGGCTTATGATCCAAAGGGTATCGGGTTCCTCAATTTGGCCCTAAGCCACGACGGGTTGATGAGTCTGGACTACTCGGTAAGCGCCTGTCCAGCTCCTTCAAGAGCCATATTCGCCTCTTCCATCTTGCAACTCCGGAACGTCTTACGGATGGCGCAATCTATCCACGGGCGCGTAATTCGGCTAGCGGAAGGTGCTGAGGGCTCCCAGTATCATTTTAACCGCTCTATGCCAGTGAAACTACTCACACCATTCTTCGATATCTTAGGCCCTGACCCAAGACCGGTTAAGCCAGATTTAAGGTATGTTGGAGCAGCAGCATATAATCCATGGGTGTCGAGCATAGTGTGGCACGACCTATTAGCAACGTGGGATATCGATCCACCCAAAGCAGCAAGGGAGCGCGTCCTTTGCGCCTACGAAAATCCCCGGTACCCGGTCCGGGTTTGGAATGTTAAGACTGCCCGCCGATTCTTAAAAGCGGAAAAAGAATGGCTAGGATACCAACCACGAGCACGTCGTTCCATCGATCCCACGATTAAGAGATACACGGGAAAGGGGCCGCCGGCCCACTGCCCAGAAGAGCTTGCGAGGGCTGTGAGGCCAGTCATCGGGTTCTGGTTGTTTCCTGTAGAGGCTTTTGGAGACCTCAGACCTTATCCTCGGGAAGGAAAGGTGGTGTTTGATATGTCGGACCACTGGCCGGAGTTAGCTTTGTCGTGTCTGTCTTAGCTTTAGATCCAGACGGAGTCGGTCTCCTCATTGCTGTATACCAGTCCTTTATTGTTCCCTTGAATTCTCGGAGTTATCAGATTCCTAGGTATTAATCGAGGAAAACGAAGAAAAGGAAGAAATCGGTGGTGATATCAACTAGATGTAACAAGTACAAAGTTCAACAATCAAGAAATGTGCCAAATGTCGTCAGGTGGCTGATTTTCTTTCCCTCCGTTTTGTAGCAGTTGAATTCGGCCGACGTCAATCTCTTGATCACTGTGGGGCTTGGGACGAACACAGCGCATCAACAAGCATGAACCAACCTACCCACCACCTTGACCCTCATTCTAGGCTTGCTTCACGAGACCTCGCGCCGACAGACTCGAGTTCTAAAGGCGCCACTTCAGACATGACGGATGTTTCTTAAAAGTATAGACCTCACCACCGCACTTCGCCCGTCGTATCTTCCCGATGAAGTGCTCCTCTTTGTCCAGGACAATGTTGGCCTCTATGAGGGGTATGTCATTCCACGATCAGTCGCCTCGCCCTCTCGTTCCGGACAAGGGCTAACATATCGGCGCGCGTTCTAGGAAATACAAACTTCCCAATCATCAGAATGGCCAGGTCTACCTGACGTCTCATCGAATATGTTATGTAGATAGGGATCAGCCGCGGAAATACTCGGTTGCCTTGGAACTGAAAGAGGTCGAGCGCTATGAGTTCTACGTAAGACCCGACGCATTTTTGCCCCGCCAAAACGGAGGGGAATAGAGGAAGAGGAAAACCAATAAAAGACCATGTCGCTAACAATATTACCTTCGGTAGGCCGGCTTTCTTAAATCTTCGGCGAAGGTGACCCTGGTGCCGAAGCCGCCGAAACGAATAAAAACGTCAACCCCAGGTTCGTCGCTTGGTAGCCGCGTAAGCAGCCCACGATCGCAGCAGCCAGAGTTGCCTCCCGTTACAGCTGCGACTTGGGTATGCGTCATTTGCAGCTTCTCTAACCCGGTTCCTTCCGACTTCGATCCTACCACCGCGACCGCACACACGCCGCTGCCACCATGTCTTGCATGTGGCATCAAGCCAACTCTTACGCACGTGCTAAAAGCAGCCATCTCGAATGCAAATACTCGGAGTTCGACATTATCAGCCTTGAACGCAGCGACCCCGACCCTGTCTCCCCGGCCAACACCTTTGAGTCCAAAACCAGTGGCTCCTATGCCCAATCACAGTTCCTTGAATGCCGGCCCAAGAAGTCCAGCTGCCGACACTGGTGCGTCGTTTGAGTGCCCCCGTTGCACATTTCTGAACCACCCGTCACTTCTTTCGTGTGAGATGTGTGGTGTGTCGCTCATTTCTCAATCTCAAAATGCTGCAACGTCGATACCTACAGTTGTAACGAGGACGGAGTCACCGGGACCGGTGCTAGTTAGTGGGCCTTCGAAGTCCGACACGTTGAATCACATCAAAGTATCCTTCCGCGGTGGTGGCGAGAAGATATTCTATGAGCGATTAAAAGGGGCTATGACCCAAAGAAAGTGGCTATTGCATGGAGCGCCACCGATTCCGAAGGGCACTCGAGGCGGAGATGAAACCACTTCAACACTTAGACCTGGGCCGGGAGCTGATGGAAGGCCCGTGACTAAAGCGGCAGGCATCGCGGCACTAGAACAAAGGGGGCTGGATATGCGAAAGAATAACGAGCTTGTGATCGGCGATGCATTTGAGGATCTGGAGTCCCTGATGGCATCTGCGAAAGAAGTCGTCGCGCTGGCGGAGCAGTTCGCGAGGCAGGTTAACGGCACGGGCGGCGGCGCGGCTCTCGAAGCAAGCGCTCTCGTAAACCAGCTCGGCCTAGTGACGACCAAGGACATTGTCGGCGGAAGCAGTTCCGAATCCTTGTATCTTTCCGAACTCGCCCGCAACCTTGCCGAGTTCTTGACGGATGATTCCCGCGGCGTGCTGAAGAAAGCGGGGGGAGTCATCAGCCTTGTCGATCTCTGGGCCACGTTCAACAGGGCCCGAGGGGGCGTCGAGCTGGTTAGCCCCCGCGACTTTGAAAAGGCAGCACGGATGTGGGAGACGCTCAAGCTGCCGGTGCGGCTGAGGACGTTCAAGAGCGGCGTCATGGTGGTTCAAGGCCACGATCGTACTGACGAGACTACTATCGCGGCCATATTAGAGTGGGTGCAAGATTTGCACGAGTTTCCTCCGGAGAAGGAGGTGTCGTGGGATTGGCATCAGTTCGGCGTCGGTGTTACGGCGCAGGATGCGGCCCAGCGCTTCGGCTGGAGCCTTGGGGTGGCTGAGGAGGAGCTCGAAATGGCGGAAGAGAAGGGAGCGCTCTGCCGAGAAGAGGGCATAGAGGGTCTGAAGTATTGGAAGAACTACATTGATACTGGCGATATAAAGCTCCCAGATCCCGAAGAGGACATGGCCAAACAGTTCGAGAGAGCCCTACGAGAAAGCGGCATCCTTTAACAGCAGTTGGCATGCATATGTAGATACGGTCTACGGCTTAAGAGGCGATGGTGGGTAGATACCATTATAGAACGCAAGCATCCTTGATTAATCATTCTATGTTTAACGGGATGTCAACAGAGTGGAGTTCCGTGAATGCCATCGATCGTGACGACTCCAGAGACGCTTGCAACACCATTTCTTCATGCCCAGTCGGCAAGGTCTCCAAATCGCACCAAATATACAGACGAATTACACCCGCCTCTAGCATCTCCTCCACCTCTCGATCACTGGATAACCGGGTACAGACCCTCCCCCCAAACCCATCTAAACAACTAGCAGCGTCCGCGTTTGATCGTCGGACGGTGGTAACTTCAATAAAGCGTATAGATCAATACTTGACCCCATGCAAAACTGCAAATGCCAGCAGTCTACCTCGGCAGCATGGTCATAATAACGAATTGAAGTGTTAGCAGCGGAGTGATTACAAGGGTAGCCCGCGGCTTACACTTCAATTGTTTCGCACCCTGTGTTTAGGCAGTCGAATTGTTTTTTTCAGCGCCTGCTTCGACGAGCTTGCGTCAGCAATTGCGTCCTTCCGTTTACGTGGAAATACGAACACAGCACTTTTTGAATTCATCAATTGACCTGCCTCATTTATAACTAGCATTAATCCGCGACTCTGCTGTCTGCCCATTGTAAATGTACTGAAAACTGAACTAGGGTGGCGCAGGTTGTTCTATCTATTGATCCCTCAACTTGAGGAGTACAAATTAGAACTCAGCCCCTTTCAACTTACTCCTCGTCAGCCTCGGATCAGCGCGTTTACCGGACACCTTCCCGGTCTCACACTTTAGACATATCATATTTGAAATTTGACACTGGACAAGTAAAAAGATGCGCATCTCCGAAAAGTTCACGCCGGAGGTCATGCTCGGCGCCCCGCGTCGAAGTCCAGCCGTGCCAAGCCGGAACGGGACCCTCGCGCTCTACACAGTCTCCACTTACAACTTCGCCGAAGGGAACCCGACCAAGGAGCTCAAGACGCTAGAGATCCAGACCGGGCGCTCCGAGGTGCTCTCGAGCGACGAGAACATCACCGAGGCTGTATGGGTCCCCGGTAGGGATACCGAGGTCGCGTATCTGCAGAAGAAGGACAAGGGGAATACAGAGCTTGTGGTTGTCGACGTGGAGAGGCCGGAGGAGACTAGGCATGTGGTTTTCGAGTTCCATGCGCCTGTTAGCGGACTGAAGCTTAAGTCTCTGGACGACGAGACGCTGGCGTTCGCTGTTGCCGGGCTTGTAGGTCCGGATGGGAAGCTCTATAATGATACGACGCAGGAAAAGAAGGGATCGGCTCGGATCTTTGATAAGCCCCGAGTCTGGGTGGTAAGAACGTGTTTGCTATCACATAGATGTATAGAGAATATGCTGACCTGGTCTTTTCTCTTTTCCTCGCAAAGTGGGATTCCATCACCAAGGAACAAAAGTATACTCTTTGGTACTCTCAACTCACCAGACAAAACAACCGCTGGAATCTACAAGGCGATCTCAACGATCTTCTCCAAGACACTACTCTCGAGATCGTAGGGGTCTACGACGTAGATGACGTCAAAAACCACTATGACTTGAGCACCAATGGCATCCTCTTCAACGCCTCATCCCTCAGCCCGGACACCGACGTTCGGCAATGGGACTCTACTCACGTCTACTTCGCGCCCCTCAGCTCCTTCGCAGCGAAGATGGCCTCACCACCCCAGAGGCTCCAGATGGAACATTCCCTCCACGCAGGACGATGTTCCAACGTGAGATTCTCGCCCGATGAATCCCTCGCCGCCTTTGTCTACGAGTCCTACGAGGACAGCACCGACGCTCGTATATTGCTGGGCCACATCGACGCCCTAGCCGTCGTCGACGTATTCAAGTTCATCATCAAAAAGGAGCCCGCGCTTCCCCCGTCCAGTTTCGAGTTCGGCAGCGAGCGCGACAGTCTCCTCCTCTCTACTCCAGCATACGGGCGCACGACTATCCAGTCCCTCTCTCTCTCGGAAGGTGCCGTACCCGAGACTATTTTCAACAATGGCTCCGCTGGGCCGTACTACCCCCTTGTCGAGGGTCAATGGAAGAAACTCCTAGTCACGAGCACGAGCTTCCTGGACAGCAGCCTCTGGCAGATCATCGATACTACGGCGGAGACGGAGCCCGTGGTCGTCTCATCCTTGACGAGGCACGGCGCCCGCTTCGGGCTGACGCATGCCATGGTATCGGAGATTTGGTACGAGGGAGCCGATGACAGCTGTGTCCATGCCTTTATTCTTCGTCCGAGCAATTTCGACCCCGATAAAAAGTATCCTTGGGTATTAATGCCTCACGGAGGGCCTGTATCCGCATGGAATGATGCTTGGAGCACGAGAGTGCGTTATATCCTTGCGACCGATTAAAACATACAACACTGCTAACCTTTACCTATAGTGGAACATGGCACTTTGGGCGGAGCAAGGATACATTATAGTATGCCCCAACATTGCCGGCAGCCTGGGATACGGACTAGACTTCACTGCCCGTACGTTCCTCGTTTCCCCTATTAACCCCCTGCCTTCAATCTCTCAATCTCCCTAACCTCATTCGTACCTATCAGGAATCAACGGAGAATGGGGCGGGGCTGCCTACAGAGATCTCGTCAACCTCGTCCAGTACGTCGAGCAACTCCCCTACATCGACATAGCCCGCGCCGCCCTCGCCGGCGCCAGCTTCGGAGGCTATATGGTGAGCTGGATCTTCGGCACCGACCTCGCCAAAAAGGTAAAACTATCTCCCCCTTTCCCAGTGGGCCAACATACTCTTTTCTCACAACTTGAACTTCAGTTCCGCTGCGCCATCTGGCACGACGGCATCCTCCACCTCAACGCCCTCGCCCTAACCTCCGACTTCGGCCTCCCACCCGCCCAATTCGGCGACCCCCCTCTCGCATGGGATCCCGCCACCGCCGAACAGCTCGACAAGTGGAACCCGGCCCGGCCCGACCGCCTCGCGAGGTGGAAGGACGCCCCTCCGACGCTCTTCATCCACGGCCAGCGCGACTGGCGGTGTCCCCTCATCGAAGGGCTCGCCGCCTACCGGGTCCTTAAGTCTCATGGCGTGGCGAGCAAGTTTTTGACGTTCGAGGACGAGGGGCATTGGGTGCTCAAGCATGAGAATGCGCGCGTGTGGAATAGGGAGGTGTTTGCCTGGATTGAAACGTATGTTGGGAAGGGTCCTACGCCGGACTATTAAGTGGTAAAGATATGTATTTCCTTCTACAGACTACGCTTGGAAATTGTAGGTATGAGGAACTTTAGTCTTGGATTTCCTATTCTGTATGATTATGCTGGCTATGCAAATGGTATTGAACAAACTGGGTGCTTCCAAGCCAGACATATAAGCAAGCTCAAGAACAAAACAACATGCAAAACAAAGGTATATGCAGGTATCTCATGGCCCATGACGGTCGTAAAGAAGTTTGGGAGATGCAAGGGAAAATCGCAAAACGTAGCCGCTTCCTTGACAGACAGACGCATCATGACATGAAAAATAAAGCAAACACAAAAACAATGCAAAACAATCCTCCTCGCCCACAACACACAACACACCTTTGTTATACCAAGACGGGATCAAGATCGTCATGGCCAAAACCACCAGTCCGAGGGTATAATTATTCAACCCAGTTTCGAGTCGGTCGTCGACTTATTCATCATCAGGCTTCTGCTCGTCGTCATCCTGCTTCTGCTCCTGTTCCTTCTGTTCCTTCTCTTCCCTCTCCTTCTTTTCAGCCTCCTCCCTTTCCTTCAGCTCTCTTTCTTCTTTCTCCTTCAGCTCCCTCTCTTCCCTCTCCATCTTTTCTTTCTCTTCCTTTTCCTTCAGCTCTCTCTCTTCCCTCTCTTTCTTTTCCTTCAACTCTTTTTCTTCCCTCTCCTTCCTTTCTTTCTCCTCTCTTTCCTTCTGCTCCTGTTCCTCTCGCTCCTTCTTTTCCTTCAATTCTCTTTCCTCCCTCTCTTTCTTTTCCTTGAGCTCTCTCGCTTCTTTCTCCTTCTTCTCCTTTAGCTCTTGTTCTTCCTTCACCTTCCTTTCCCTCTCCTCCCTTTTCTTCTCTTCCTTCTCTCTCTCTTCCTTTTCTCTCCGTTCTCTCTCCTCCTTCTCCTTCTGTTCCCTCTCCTCCCTCTCCTTCTTCTCCTTTACCTCCCTCTCTTCCTTTTCCTTTAGCTCTCTTTCCTCTTTCTCTCGCTTCTCTTTCTCTTCCTTCTCCCGCCGCTCCTTCTCTTCCTTTTCTTTCTGCTCCCTCTCCTCCTTCTCCTTCCTCTCTCTCTCCTCTCTTTCCTTCTCTTTCTTTTCCCTTTCCTCCTTCTCCCGCTGCAGCTGCTGTTGATGCTCTTCCTGCTTCTCCTGCATAGTCAACAGGATCAAAGTGAGCCGGTCAATCTTGCTCGCCATCTCGTTCACCCTCGTCTCCATCTGCGAGAGCACCAAGCTTCCCTCATCGGCCGAGGTCTCCTTGGCGTCCGCCTCCGCAGACTTGCTGTCTGCCGCGGACGGCTGCTTGTGAAGGCTCGCCCGCAGGGTATCCTCCTGGCTGAAGGTGGGGCCTCTGAAGCCCGCAAACTCGTCCTGGATGCTCCTGCGGCGGATCGACTCGTACAGCTTGATAACGCCAACGATGGGGAGGTGGGTGATCTTGAGCAGGGCGATGCGGCCGGCTCGGAACTTGGTGGTCGAGTGGAAAAACAAGCGAAGAGGCCGGAAGATGATGAGTGAAATCAGGTTCAAGGGCGGGAGGAAGTGGGTCAGGCGGTTGCTCGTGGACGCCTCGAGCACGTAGATGCTGTAGACGAAGAGGTACTCTGACCTAGCCTGGGTAATGACGCGCGAGAAGCTGTTGGACAGCATACCGGTGAGGGAGCCAGTAAGGAGGAAGGAGCTGAGACAGATGAAGAGGAGCATGAGAGGCGGGCCGAAGACGGGATCAATGTCGTCCATAATCTCGATACCGGTCCCGCTCGAGCCGAAGAAGATCTTGGTGAGAATCATGGTCATATTCGCGAAGGTAAATGTGTTTCGTCCAACGAGGGAGAAGGTGGTAAGGAAACCGCAGTAGATGATGATGACCAAAATCATGAACTTGACAAAGTCTTTGCCCATCTCCTTGAAGCAGGGAATCAGCGTGCCCCAGTATGGGCTCAAGCTAAGGAACGAGCAGATTCTGGGCACCATGAACAGCGCTTCCAAGGCGAATATGTCAAAGGCAACTTCGACTACCTGCTGGTTATGCGTGGCGAGACCAATTATCTCTGCATATGCATGTGAGCGACTCATCCCCCATACATGGAATGGGGCATATGTGGAAGAAGAAAACTAATAATAAACAAAAGAAATAACTTACTGAGTATAGCAAAGGTTATACCAAGGCTGATCATGATCATATCAAATACGTTCCAGAGGTCGGAGGTGTAAAACATGGAACCGGCATCGTTCCAAGCGCTGATCTCATCGTACAAAAATGCGGCAAGCCAGATGTAAAGCACATATTCAGCGCGAGTTATGACGTCGACGTCACGCTCCACAAGCACGGTGTAGTAAATAGCCATGAAACCTAGGAAGAAGATGATCTCCCAAGCCTTGAGATATTTAGGGACACGCAAGCGGGAGAAGAGGTCAGCCGTTGCAGGGTTATAGTACCTCGGCTTCTTGACGGCCAAGACGTCGAGTCTGTCCCAGAAAATGATATCACCGTTCCAAATGGCGGTAATGATCTTCTGGACAACGGCCTGGCCGAGGAACTCCTTGGAGTTTGAGATGGCGGCGATCTCGAGGGCATTGAGGCCGCGGAAGGGTGCAGTTGGATCCTCTTCCTCTTCCTCACCCTCTTCGACATTAAAACTAGCGGTCAAACGCGAGAGGGATCGCAAAAGCTGGCCGCGCTTCACAGAGCTAACAGTAGTGGCCATGGACCGTCGGCCGTAGGAGCCACCATTGGACCGCGGAAGAAGAGGAGAGTGTTCGGTACTGGTGGTCTCCTCTGGAATGGTTTCGGGAATGGGTTCGGGTTCCTCCAGTTCGGGGATCTCGTATAGACAGTAGTCTACTGCTTCTCGCTCGGACAGGCGAGTCAAAAACCTCCAGGCGACGATCTCGCAAGCATGTGCACGAGACACGCTGAGGTCGCGGGTCTTGTCGTCGGCGACATAGTGCCATTTCAAAGCCCTTAACCAGGTCAGCGTCAACTGAAATAATCTATGAAGGGGAGCTCGTCTTGAGCAAGCCCTAATGCGTTGAGGTGAGATCGATCGGGGGCGGCCATGTAAGTGGGGGAGGCAATGTGTTCTACATGGGCCCCACCACCGCTAAACAGAGCCTGCCTCGTGATGCCACCGGCCGCAGCTACGAATGATGATGGGAAGACGTAAAAATGAAGATTTCTCAAGAACATACAGCAAAGCATTCACAATGGTGGGATTGGAGCAGTTCAGCGCCAGATGGTCGACTAGCGAACGAAGCTCACTCGAAGATGTCCTCAACTGCTCGAACGTATGCGGCAGAGTAATGACGGCGGAGAAGTAGCTACCAGTGTAAGAGATGATGTCAGTATAGAAAAGACGAAATCAAAACAACTAAAAGGGGGCGGAATTGACCGACCGAGAAAACTTCTTGATGACATCTCGGAACGTATCGCCTTCGCGGATGTCGGGCAGCTCGACGTAAACATAGCTGGACGGGCCGGGCGATGGCGCTCGGGGCGCGGGTAGCTTCTTTAGCTTAACACGGATGGGCATAGTTCCTCGGTTGGGGCGGTTTTTCTGAGGCCAAGAGGAGATTGTGAATTCTCGACGAAGAACACGTCGATGTTGCTCAAGAGAGGAGCTGTGTTGGAAGAGAGGAGGAGCGGGGGAAGAATGAAACAGACGAAGGAGGAGAGGAGGGGATCAAATTGATGGCAGCTGGAGACGAACGATCACGGTACAAACCTCAAGTAGAAATTACGAGGTACACTTTGTACACTCTGATACCGGTCTTGGACGAACTAAACCGGCACAAATCGCTTAATGCGTACTTCGTAGAAGCAGAATACTACGGCACTATTCCCAAACGAAGACCTCATCAATTGATGATGTAGTGCAGTGTACTTTGTCCGGTGTGTGTGCATTCCAGGCGAGCAAGGATCATTGATAGCCTGGTCAGCCAAGACCCTGGTAGTTCAAGCACAAGCGGGACTGTCCTAGTATGTACATGTAGTCACGAAGTCACCGTGCTTCATCCTGGACATCATTGCATGTGGGGGTTGGGGAAGCTAAGGATATTGGATAATATTGGATTGAGCAAGGCATAAAAAGGGTCTAGGGTGCCTGCCGGTGGTCATGTAGGCGCCCGCAATTACATCAAGCCGGCCAGGAGCAGGAAGTGATGGGCAGGCCAGTTACCAGGCTGGATCGATTGGCAAGCTTGATTGGCTTGGAGAAGGTCGTACAGCAAGCACGCGGCGAGATAGATCGTGGTCATGGATGCCTCCAATGACCAATTTCTTGGCCACGAGAGGAGACAATTGGAGAGAGGAGAGATATGGCGACAACGCCGCCGTCGAAGGCTCAAATCATCTGGAACATTGGAGTATTTGTGTACATCAATGTACTAGTAGGAACTACTACTTCATAGTAATTACTTTGTAGTTGGTTGGCTGGACTCTGGGGCGGGGTATCCAGAGATTCATTCAAAGTTCAAAGCCCAATGTTCGATGCTCCTGCACAGCACTGGACTTGAGCTGGCGTGTGCGCGGTACAATGCCGACGTCGTGCTTCCGCGACTGTTGCCAGGCCCGGCGTACTTGTACACAACCTAAAAATCCGATGCACATTCTAAACTACACTACCTTTGTACGAAGGAGAAGTAAACGGCGAGTAAAGGTGTGGACTCACTGCGGCAGCCCATTATTACACTAACGTGCGGTGACCCGAGATAGTTTAATGTTCAACGCTCGACATATTGCTTGCTTGACTCTCCAGCCGTTCATTCGTATTAGGCCGGCTCCATCGACTAATACTCTAATACTACGACGAGTACTTCGTACAGTCCTTCCTAGCGTGGGGAACGCAATCTCCAGTGCTGCAAGATGCAGGGTCGGTTTCGGTTTTGGCAGGACACCTGACACCTGATACGAAAGATTTTCTGTTCGCCTCTTCGGCTCTGCGAGGTACACGGCACGATAGATGAAGATGGTGCGAGCACGGTTTCTCGCTTGGTGAGGTATTTTGTGTCGTGCAAACGAAATATTCGACGTGCGTCTCTCGAAGATGTGAGAGATGGCTGAAAAAAGTCGGAGAGTCCATGATGAGGCTCAGCGACGCCCATCAAAATTAGCATTGATCTGATCGAATCAATAACCACTTGTAGGGGTTCTCCTTCCTCTCCTGCGACATTATTCTACGACGTCAGGCCGCAGGACCGCCCATGAAGGACACTACCTTAGTACATACGATTACTACTTCGTAGGCCTATTACGAAACAGCTTGGAAGGAGTGGGTCAAAAATCCAATCGCCAACGGGCCATGGAACGAGGGTCCTGTTGTCGATTGAACATACCCGTCGAGCCCACCCGTCGCCAGACAACATCTACTTGTAGGCATTGATCAGGCGGCTCACATGGCTACATAATGCAGCGAACACCAGCTACTACGAAGAGTTGGTAGATAGATCATGGCAGACGCAGCTTCCCAGAGAATGTCGGAGAGGAACACCATCAGAGGTAGAATACGGAAGGACGTAGCGAGTATGACGCTCATGAAGCCCACGAAGCCCACGAAATCCACGAAATCCACGAAATCCACGAAGTCCATAGAAACTCTATTCCTTTCAATTTATTACAGGAACTTCAATATGAAATTTCTAGTCATGGATAATTACGTATAAGCTCTGGCGAAGAAAGTGATGCTAGTGGGTCCCATCGACGAAGTCGATCAGTAACCCACGGGCATACTCGCTATGTCCTTCCGTAGGAGAAAGCTGCCCGCAAGAATCAGTTGGTATAGTTGTTAATATCCAAGTAAACAACTTCAATGTTGGAGCTTGTATGAGGAAGTGGAACATATGGAGATGAAAGACAATCAGACAATCAGACTTCGTAGATGGAAGGAGCCGCATTATTAAGCCGGATCCGAATCTGTCCATTTCATCTCAAAGCGCACATGCAGTCTTTATCAATTTCAAATTGTTGTTGCTCCCTCACTCACGCGTATTTCGTAATGTCTAGTAGTTGATTGTATCCAAATGACGATTGCTTACCCTGAATTTCCCTTGATGCATTCGATGTCAATAGCTTATAGTTTCTCGCCAAGCCTCGTCCACGCCGACACCTCATTCGCCATTCGCTGCATTGCGAAACGCTGCAGCCGTTGCGCCTCACTGGCCCTGGGTCCTGGCAGAGAACCACGTTCGGTCATGACGCGTCGAAACCCGGTGGGAACGACGTCCACATAAGCACAAGCCTCCCCCTACACCAAAACCCAAAACCTTCCAGACCTAAAATAAGTGCTGGCATCCAGCACCCAGACCTAACCAAGGGTCATCATTATCCCGAGGCGACGAATAGCCTCGAACCACTCCCAGCCCATACACTGGTAAAACTCTCTACGAACTCCCTTGTGTGGACGTCGTGTTCCGGCCCGCAGCGAAGAAAAGGGACAAGCTCCAAAATTCATCTGCTCTGTGGCTGCTATGTCAGGGTAAATGTGCCTGACAAGCCTCCCTTGCACCATAAGATCTTCAGGCCCGACCTGCGTTGCTGTGCTAGACACACCGTAAATATTCGTATCTGGCTGACGCGTAAAAACCGACTGGAAACGAGACGACAAAGTCTTACTTTTTGCCCAATACTAACTATGGAGGAGTCGAAGATGGCAGTTACTGTATGGCTCAGTTCTAGAAGGGTATTACTCCGTTAGAGATCTCTAATCTCATCTTCGACGAGTATTAATATCTGGGAATGCCTCGAATAGGTTGAGCCTGAGATCATGACTTGAATATACTCCAGCTTCACATTCGTTCTCTATCCTGATATTCATCTGAAGTGAGATCCGACTTCGTCTCCGTCCTTCGTGTGTCTTTCACCCCGTTGCTTCTAGTCTCACTGGTCTTGTCTCCATTTCGCCATGGCCACTCCTTCTCCCACGGTAGCAGATGCTGCCACTGGCACAGCGACCTCGACGTCTTCACCATCCTGCATCACTGCCGTTCCCGGAAAATATGGCGCCGTCCCCATCGATGCCTGCAACAGTAACTACCTGGTTGTGCCCAACTTTGGCGCAAACCTGGCGTTTGCAGTGTTGGTAGGACTGACTACTTCTATCCATATCATTCAAGCTGCCGTGTATAAAAAGGTACTACTCCTGATCCTGAACGAAAGATAAAGTCTTCTTTACGCCCTTGAAATGCCACGAAGTTATCAAAAGACGTGGGATCAGCTTTCGCTGACTTATATGTCTAGAAATACTGTTGGGTCCTCATCATGGGCAGTCTCTGGGAAACCGCCGCCTTTGCTCTCCGCACAGCTGGTACTCGCGACCAGCAGCAACTCGCCTACGTTGTCATGGGCACGCTGCTTCTCCTTCTTGCTCCATTGTGTAAGTGACCAGCCACCAAGTTCTTCCGAGTGAAACATCTTCCCGGACTAACATCACATCCAGGGATCAACGCCTTCCTCTACATGACCGTAGCCCGCCTCGTCCACTACATGCTCCCCAGTCAAAAGGTCCTCGGATGCAGAGCCGTCCTCCTAACCAAGATCTTCGTCGGGCTCGATATCCTTTCCTTCCTAGTCCAGGGCACCGGCGGTTCTCTTCTCTCGAACCAAGATGAAGATGGCCAGGATATTCAACGCGCAGGCCAGAAAATCTACATGGTCGGTGTTGGCATCCAGGCCTTGTTCATCATCGCCTTTAGCGTCTTGACCATTGCCTTTTACAAGAAACTCGATCAGGAGGGTCGGCAGGATCGCAACATTCCGCTTGCGAAGAAACTTGTTTGGGTTCTACTTGCCGATTTCGTCTTTATCATGGTAAGAATCGATCCGCTTCATCCTTTCTTTTCTTCTTCTTCTATACGTCATGTTTGCTTTGTTTAACACTGGACTCGACAGATCCGAATCATCTTCCGTCTCGTCGAATTCATTCCCGGTGCCAACGACGAAAACCCTATCCTCAAGAGCGAAAACTACGTCTTCTGCCTAGACGGCCTCCCCGTCCTCCTCGGCCTTATCCTCCTCAACGTGCTCCACCCGGGCCTCGTCCTCCGCGGACCCGATAGCGAATTCCCCCGCCTTTCCCGCAAGGAGAAGAAGGCCCTCAAGCGCGAGAAGAAGGAGGCTAAGAAGCAGCTTAAGGCGGAGAAGAAGCAGCGTAAGATGGAGAGGAAGGAGGGTGGACACGGGTGGCAGCAGGTTGATCTCGATGATACGTCGGCGAGGGAGGGGGATGACTCGAACTTTGAGCTGGTGGAGAGGAATTATCCCAGCTATGATCATTCGTGGCGAGAAAGACAAACTACCTCTAGGGTCTGAATGGGCCATGGGGAGTGTTGGTCGATCGGTGTGAAGATTTCTTTTGTTTTATGATTGGGTTCATGTGGAAGTCATAGAGGAAGTTATAGATGGCAGGGTGGGCCACTGTGGACTACATGAATGGGTATAGAGATGGATAATAGCGTTGTCTGAAATTTGGGCTTGCATTTAAGTACATAGTTTGATATAGTCTGGGCTTAATTTCTTTTCTCTCATTCGCCTTACCGCTTGTTACTTTCTTCTTTTGAACCGTTCACATCGGCTATCGTTCATCACTCATCATAAAGCATCAAGCCCGAGCCTTGATGCTCGGCCGCGGTTCCTCCACTTCCTCTCCAAGCAGGCTAGCCGTCGAGTAAGACATCCTCATGGCCATACCCAATCTCAAATGAAGCATTGAAACACCTCGGATTCTCAATGCTCAGTTTCGCAGCCTACACCTCGCCTTTCCCGTCGGGATATATAAGCGAAACTCTTCCCATACCATCCCCAAACCTAACAACGACCGCCCCGGATAACATATAGCTTGATGACGGTGGCTAGGAGGGTCTAGAAGAGGACGGTCTCGGTCCCGTCGGGGACTGGTCGCGGTATGGACGCTGTGGACAGGGCCAACGACTTTCGGGGCTCCGGTGCTAATATACTTCAGAAACGTTCCTTGTTGCTAGACTACACTTCTGAGGGTCAACAATTGGTGTATAAAGAAGACGCTAACAGGACCTTTCTCAGCTGTTCCGCTTCAACATAGTATCCAGTCTTGGGGATCATCCTCGCTCACAAAACCCAACTTCTTGCTACCATCGCACCAGAACTCGGACCCGTTCGTCTGTAGTATACATCGATTCTCGTCACCTGTTATATCTGCTATCTTCATGAGGGG
This sequence comes from Scedosporium minutisporum, assembly GCA_034774675.1. NCBI lineage: Eukaryota > Fungi > Ascomycota > Sordariomycetes > Microascales > Microascaceae > Scedosporium > Scedosporium minutisporum. The sequence continues at coordinate 16,547 of SJVG01000537.1, forward strand.
TCACTCGCTATGGGCCGCTCCTTGACCAGGGTCTTATTATTATGGTAGAAAATCACAATCTCTTTAATCGCGGGGCTAGTCTTATATCTCGATATTCTTTTTTCCTCTTTCATCTGAACTTGGCCCGCCCGACGCGACCTGCGGTGGCACTGGTGGATAAAGTGTCTTACCCTCAAGCGATGATGGGTGTAGAGGTGTGGCGTCACCCGAATCATCATAATAGCTTACACTAGTGTCGCTACAAGGCTGTTCTCTTTTGCCAGAGAGGTTCTTGTCTCTCCTTTTCTCCCCCTGGCCCTAGCCTAGATGAACTCGGTTTGTCGGGGCTCGAGACCTAGTCTGTGAATCAAGGCCACTACCTCCTTTCTAGGAGAATCATTCTACCAGACAAACTGTAGCCAAGACATTCGTGGTGGAGTGATCCATACGTCAAATCCTGGTGCAAATATAGACCGTGTTGCCCCCAAAAGCGAATCCATCCACGGAGGCTGTTATTTCAAGATGTCAGTAAAAGCCACGCGGCTGCTATGATGCCGCACGATTCTTAAATTAGCATCTTCAATAACAAGTGCCGGAGCGCGTCCCTAGTCATCCATATAATTTTCAACAGCGAATGCCTGGGAATGAAGTAAGCTTCAACATCTACACTACCATCATACATCTAGTTTATTATCTATTTGAAACCTAGAAACGGCCCCCGGTGGCTGGGGGATCTTTTGCGCCCCTCTGAGGAGGAAGGAAGAGAGCGGATTCAGTGGAACTCGGGGCCTTTCTGTCAGCAAAAGCCTTCCGGGCTTGAATATATCCGGCAGAATACCCGCATGCGAACGCACTTGGAAACAAACGGCGTAAACAAACCTGTGCCATGTGGCAAGATGTGAAGTGGCGAACAGAACCGTTCTTGCAAAGTTTACCGTGAAGTCGTCGGCATGTCTTGACGCCGAAGGGAGGGCTTGCCCAATCATCTGGGACAAACCCCAGAGGAGGGTGTCATCCATGTTGGCGCAGCGCATCACCAACACCATTGTGCGTCGCAATGACCTCTTTGAGATGCTTGTTAAAAATAGAACCATGATGCTAGTGCACCAACACACACCGTACAACACCATATGGTCTACTGGGAGGAACACAGTACGGATACCTTCCCGTCCTGTTGCTCTTGGCGGCTGTGCCTTCAAGCGCTCGGCATCTGGTTGGAACAGACTTGACGCTTTGCATTGGTCCTCGGGGGCCTGAGGGGCTATTTAGCCGTGGAGGTTATTTGAGGGGGCTGGAAGTCAAAATGGTCAGCGGCCAGGATGATGAAGAAAAAAAGTCCTTGCTTGAGAGAAGCATAAAGAAAAGTAGCGCAGAGTACCTTAATGTGGTGGCACTCGAGCGAAGAGTCGATGTTCGGAACCATCATCTCATCGTCTTGTCGTCTCATCACACCATCGCCTCATTGTGTCGTGGCCACTCTCAACATCATGAAAAGCTGCTGGCCATGCGCTGGCTCCAATACGAAGAATTTTCCGGCTTCACACAAATCAAGGCCGCCCGCAGATGAACCCAAGAGAAGCAAAGAGAAACAGCGGGCATCAGTCATAAGGTTAGGTTAATCGCCAAATGCAAGGCAATTCGTCTGTCCCACATTCGAAGATTGACGTCCGGTCCGTATGTATCACAAGTAATACGAGTGTAGTCCGTAGAACCTATATATTCAGTAATATGCTAATACTCTAAATTAAATCGGTTGTCCCCCATCAGGCGCCTCCTTTTCGTCGGGAAGTTGGGATCGTCAAACATTCTCGAGCAGTGACGGCGGGCGTTTACTTCGGACGAAGTATTCTTCTCTGATGGACCGCTGAGAGCATGGATATGTGTAAATCTTGCCCTTCGTCGTCCAGGTGAAAAAAAAAAAAGCCTATAAACGAGTTGCACGGCAACCGACGACGATGAAGAATCGTGGTCGTAGTCGTGGAGTCGAGGGCTCTTAAGAGTCTCACTAATGGGCTCGGTGGTGGCTCTAAGGGGAATAGCCTGTGTCCACCGTCCAGGAACCCCAAGACGAAGAGAGACAAAACAACCGCTAGATCCTGTCCTATTTTCAGCCACACCCTCAATAAGGTTACTTCGACTGGTTCATCCTCTCGGCAACCGGGGCTTACGCCCATCTCGACCCATGGTCCAGGACCAGGTTCAGGATTGTTTGTCTTTTCTCCCTGGATCTTGGCCTTGCGCTGCCATCCAAGATAATGCGTCTGACGCTGCGCATCCAAATTCATAAGGGAAAGCCGTTCTGTGAAGTCTTAGCATTTAGACGCCGCACATACAAAGTATTACTTCGTAATACTGAGCCGGATGCTGATGCTGATACAAAAAATACACACACGCGAGTGGTAGAACGTAACGGGCAATATATGGGCTGGTTCAGCCCTCCCGAGAGCGACATCAGGTTAATGATCAAGGAGCTCAGGGGGCAAAAATTAGCTCGTTCCCCTAGCCATCTGTTTCGACACGAGCATCCGTTTAATCGTTCGCCATTCTCCATTCATCAGGAGCCAAGCAGACGACAGAAAATAAATGAACATTTTCATTCAAACCTCATAAAGAATAAATGCTGCATTTTGTGATACTTCGGAAGTGGCAAGGACAGGACAAGGCCCAAGAACAAAGGCGAGGGCACTCAAGTCTCGCCTCCTTGGATGTATACTCCGCCTCTCCGTGATACAAAGGGCGGCCCCAGTCGATCCCTTCCGAATCCCACCTTCAGACCCCGGGTCTTCGGGTACACAGCAGGCTTCCTTTCTTCCATTGTGTGTGCTTGTATTCTCATTGATGAGTACGTATTAAGGTACTCGTGGCCAGGTCCTGCCGGGTTGAAGACGCTGTGGCTGCATTGGCTGATGCAGCTCTGGGCCAATGCGAGATCTTCTTTTTCGATTTCCATTTCCATCTTAAACTGTCACTCTTCCTCCTTATATACATTTCTGCGAATCTTGTCGTAATTTCTTTCCAATCCTGTTGATTTTTTTCTCCTATCGCAAGCGCTAGTTTCTTTATTTTCCTATCGTCAGCGTTGCCCTTTTGGATGTCATGCGCATCCAGTATTATTCTCTCAACTACTAAACGTTTACATCCTCACGAACTTGAGCTTCAATAATAAAACCTCAAATGTTGGCTCCCGACTTCTTTCAGCGGCTCCCGAGCCCAACCGCCTCCCTCATCCTCGCCGCACTCCTCACACTCACAAACGCCCACGCCCTCCCCCGCCAAACGAAAACCGTCCAACACCGCACCCTGAACGTCGAACTCTGGCCGCCCGCACCCACCGAAGCGCCGCTCCCCCTCGCTCGCTCCCAAGTCGACGCCCTCCTCCTCCGCCGGCAGGACTTTAACACCATCTGCGGCTTCCTAGAAGGCAACGCCGACATCCCCGTAACCTGCGGCGCCGGCTCCCACTGCGTCATCGACCGCGACCACAATGCCATCGGCTGTTGCCCCAACGGCGAACCCGCCTGCACCACCGGCGTCTTCACGGGCTGCGTAGATTTCAACAGCGGACCTCAGACCGAGGTGAACCCCTACGTTTACACTTGCGCCGGATCCGACGTGTGCTACCGGAATGTTTTTGCGGGCGGGTTTTCTCAGTACGGTTGCGGCACGGCGTCCAACCTCGCTGCGAGCGTGGCAACCGCCATTTCGGGGCTTTCGTCGGACCTCAGGTTTTCGCAGGTGACGGACCAATTTACGGCGGAGGTTACGACGGTTTCGGAGCCTATTACTATTGGCACGGGGACTCGATCGCTTACTGCGTCTTCTTCCTCGACGACAGAATCCACCACAATGAGCAGTTCTTCTTCAACGACAAGCTCGACATCCAGCGAAACGGCTTCTTCGACAGCGGCGGCCGGCGAGGCAGGAGAAGCGCCCGAAGGGAACGGTTCCAAGAATCAGATCGGCGCGATTATCGGGGGCACTATTAGCGGTGTGGCTGTTCTCGTCGCGCTCGTGGCTTTGGGATTCTATCTCTGGAAGCGGAAGCAGCGCAATACTCGTGAGGGCCCGCCTACCTTGGATACCAAGTACGTAAGGTATGTATTTTCTCTCTCTTTTTTCTGGGGTTCTCGCTCCCAATGCTTTCACGCTTACCACATCTCCGAAAAATGGGACCATGCCAAACTAATTATGCCACTTCCAGCCCTATGTCGAACGGCGCCGGCTTCACCCCCATCGCACCGAGTCAAGAATACGCCGAAACAGGCCTCTATCCCATGCATTCCGCGGCAGCCGCCCCGAAACCCGCCCACGTACCAGCGGTCTACGGCGTCGGCACGACAGAACGACCGGATCAAGTGCCTCTGACGAGGGAATTCGACGACTTCCATCGCGGGTTCAGCGAGGCGCTGGAGAATATCAGAGAAGAGGACGAGACGGCCACGATAGGTTCTCCTGGAGGACAGGGCGGAGCTACGGGCCAGGGCGCGGGTCGAGGGCAGGGGCAAGGGTATACTAGCGCGAGCACGGAGACGGAGACGCCGTTGTGGCAGCAGAATCGGCGGCAGAGTAGGAATATGATGTGGATGTGATCACGGCGACTGAGCAGGAGGCAAATCTGCCCCTTTCTGAGAAGGATGGAGAAAGAAGTAGGGAGTGGATAATCAATGTATTATGCATTTTGGTTGTGCTTCCTCTGGATGTCGGACGAGGCTTGTATAAAGTGGAAAGGATCAATGGTTATTGCATTGGGAACTGAAAGCATCTCGACAACGGGCGTTTAGGTAAAATACGGAAAACGGATGAAAACGACAGCAGGCGAAGGAAAGGGCATGAATCTTGCCTGAAATGCAATCCGAAGTATTGCGGCGTCCCCATGGTAATAGTTTCTTCCTTTTTTTTCTTTTTTTTTTCTTTTTTTTTTCTTTCTTTTTTCTTTTTTTTTGCGATCGAGCATGTACATATGAGTGCGCATCTATTTTCGAGCAGTCGAGGTCCGTCCTGACGGCCCAAAGCAATATGCTCCGTACGTCCGCGAAAGTTAAATCGAGCAAACGATATCATCGTCTCCACGCCATTTGATCCAAACTGCAAAAGGAATGAGGGACCGGTGAACTCTGCAGTTCTGCTGGTCCACGCTGCATCGTCAAAGGGCCCTGCCAATCTCGGAAAGTAATCCGTCATGTATATATACGTACCAGGGCAAGGTGAACAAACGCCACTTAGCTTGGAAGGGTGTGAAGGAGACAAGACAAGAGCCTTGGGCAGAAAGTCCCAACTAATAGACTCCCTACTATAACCTTCGAAGCCTAGTGGCGCCTTGTGACACAAATACACCTCCCACCAGATCTCTAGAACGAGAAATCAAGACCCAATCGTGGACTGGGCGAATCCTGGAGGGGATGCGATGCGGCTGCGTGACCCGAGGCGTGTGCGCGGTCAGCACAGGGTCATGACGGAATGGAGAGGAAAGACTGGGGAAGTGTCGGCTGAGATGATGGCTAGCGTCGCAAGATTCATTCGGGTGCCCGGGATCCACAGAATCGGTTACATCATGGCAATGGCAATGGGAGAGACCAGCAGCGAGAGTAGTTCATCACTGGTGAATTGAGGGGAGTATTGTCACCGCGCCGGAGCCAACTTGGGCATCCGGAACCAGAAAAGTTGACATGAATCCAGAAAATCCAGACGGGTCATTCTATTTGCATTAAATGCGATTCGAGAAAAGGCGTCTTTATCTTTTAAAATACGAATTAAGGGCCGGTTCCCGACTACTTTGCACAGAAACCCCAGACCGTCTCTCAATTTCTCGGGTCCGGTCGGCGCCAAATCACGGCGCCTATCGTCGGCTTATTTGGGTCCATCTTCCGCGACAACCCCTCCGCCATCCCCCGCTCCGAGCCGTCAATCACTGACAATGGGCTGGAAGGGCGCCCGCGCTGGTACCACTAACACGACAAATACCAACAAGCACTCAGTTCAAGCATTAACCAGTCCACACCCGGTCCACGGACATCCCCCGAATCATAATAAGCATAGATCCTATCGTTTTTTTCCGTATGCGGATGCCCCCGATCGCGGGGAAACTCTGCCTTGTTAAACACAGGGCGCACACATGTGACATTGCAATTTAGGGCGTAGACATGTGGAGAACGGGATTCCCTTCTTTCACGAGTTGGATCATGCCGGCCCGTGGGAAACCAACACTGGAGAGTTTTCGGGATCAGTTCCCCAAGCTTTCTGTGTTAGGGCCACCATGACGGGAGGCTAACGTGCTACTTTGTAGACTTTAAACAGTGGATTTGTTACCTTGAGTACGATGTAGATCCAACAGTACTAGAGATTCTAGACCCCGTGGAATTATCCTGGTTCTTGTTACGATATAACATCTCCACGTGCCCCCAGAGCCTCCAAGACTTCCAAACTCCTTCTAATCACTTTCATCACCAAGTGTCTTTAAACTTCAGTCTTCTTGTCATACAATCATCGACCTCTTATCTTGGGTTGAACCAGATAGATTTCTTGACAACCTAGACCAGCGAAAAAGATAGGCTCATGATCACCGCGATGGGAGCACCTCAGGAAATCGACCTCCCTTCGAGCTCCTCTCCATCCCTCATCCTCGCTGAACCGACCCCAGCCGAACGTATCCAGATATGGACTCTCGGCCACAGGGCGTGGGGGAGAGTCCTTGACCTTGAAGACTACCTCCATCGAGAGGAGTATCTCTTGACCGTTCCCGTCGCAAGAGGCGGAGGCGTCACGCAGTGGATTCTCACCATCAAATCTCTCCCGCCTGACCAGAGGCCAATCCTTTCCTCGTGCGATAGCATCAAGAAGACTGCCCTTGTCGGATCCTCCTCGAGCGGCTCCAAGATAGAGGAAGTGATCGCCCATGGCATCGGTTCTGTCTTCACGGACCCCATTTACAGAGGGCGGGGATATGCGTCCAAGTTGCTGGCCCTCGTCGGAGAGGAACTAAAGAAACACCAGGGCTCCCCAATGAAACCTGCCGTCAACGGCATCAAGTCCGAAATTTTGACGCGCACCACACCCGTACCTTCTCCGATGACGACAAGTCTTACTCCCGTCGCCTTTTCCGTCCTCTTTTCGGACATTGGCAAGACCTTCTACGCAACCCGCGGCTGGGCCGCCCATCCAAGCACTCACCTCTCATTCCCGCCTCTTCTTCCTTCCACACAGCCTACCGAGCCTTTAACAAACGGGACGGCCTCCTCCGTGAAGCCAATAGGCTACCACCAGCTGGCCGAACTCTGCTCCCTCGACGAATCCCTCCTCCGGACTAGGATGGCCCGCATGCTTTCTTCTCCTTCTTCGTCACTTATCACCCCCGGAACACCCCACACCTTCGTCGCCCTCACGCCGAACCTCGATGCCATTTTGTGGCACATCATGCGCGAGGATTTTATCGCGCATCGCATCTTCGACCGCACCCCCACTGTCAAGGGTGGCGTCTTTGGTTCCAAGGGTCGGCGAATCTGGGCCGTCTGGACTCGGGCTTATCAGAACACCCCCAGTCTACCGCCTTCTACGATTGAGGAGCTCGATGATGGAAATACATTGCATATTTTGAGGCTTGTAGTAGAGGACGAAGACTGTTCAGACGAATATCTCGCCGAGGGAATCAAGGCCATCCTTAATCTTGCAAGGAAGGAGGCTTTCGAATGGGGGGCTGGTCACGTTGAGCTATGGAATCCCGGCCCAAGGTTCGAGAGCGCCATCGAGAAGACAGGATTGGACTACGAAGTGGTAGAGAGGGAGATGGATAGCATTCCCAGCCTAAGGTGGTACGGAGACGGTCCGGCAGACGGCGTTGTTTGGGTTGCGAATGAGAAATATGCTTGGTACTAGTTGATTGGTGTTTTTGGATATGTTTGAGGAGGAAGGAACCATTCGAGCTCGCTCCTTCCACAGAATTAACGAGAAGAACTGTAATAGCTTTATATACGAGGGCATGGCAAGAACTTCCAACCGAGCAGCTCAAGCGGCAAGACTGCGACCAAATGGCCAAGTGGTCAATTAGAGCGCTCAGAAGGTTAGAAAATCGCAATTTTCGTAGCTCATGGGAAACAACCAAGATTCAATCCTAGAGCAACCCGCGAGCGAGCTTTTTGTCTTTTTTTTTTTTTTTTTTTTTTTTCCTTTTTTTTTTTTTTTTTTTTTTTTTCCTTTTTTTTTTTTTTTTTTTCATTATAATTGGCGTTACTCGGGTCAAATCAAGGAGTCGGAAGCCAAAGCCCGGGGAACACAGCGGGAGGAATACCTGACCGGCCTCTTTTTTTTTTCTTTTCTGTTTTTGATACCATTTTCTTATATGGTTTTGAGGGAAACCTAGTTAATCTTCCTTGTCACAGTCGAAGGGAGAGACGTGTTTGCGATTCTTCTGTGGGGGGTATTATCTTTTTTGTCTCTTTTAGAGGAATCGCGAATGAAGGGCTGGAGGCGGATGGAGGAGAACGGAGTTTCTCTTGAGGAGATGAGATGTCCTAGTTTGCTAGTTCTTTGAGACGAGGTTTGTCTTGACAGCAAAATACAACCACATCCAACGTTCATGATTCAATTGCTGCTTGCTTCCAGATACAGTAGGAAGAAGAGAACCGCATTCGGATGAGAGGAGTATTGTTACAGGCACATGAAGAGGGCGGCAGGGAGGGATGGGGAGGGCAAGGTGGCGGTTATAGACAGGATGGACACGGGTTGATGTGTGAGAAGAACGTTTCAGTGTGGGAAGGACTGGATGAAATCTTCCCGCTTCCTCCGACATTGGTGACGGGAAGACTTAAGGATCGAAGAGTCTGTTATTTTCTCGTAATTGTAAAACCGAAGAAAAGTAATGTTGTCTTTGATGAGTTTGTTTGCCATGACTTGCTCCGGAATGATCTTTCTCTCGCGCACTTTCCAATAACCTCAGTGCAGTCCTGGTTTCCTGTGTGAGTCAACCGAGACTCACTTGCCTTCGTCGCAGCTATTAGCACTAAGAATATCCCATGCCATCAAGTGGGAGTGTAATATTGGACTTTTTGTTTTCGATCATACTATCTCGCCCGAAACTATCGTGAATCGAGTCAGACTCAATACTAGACTCAGTTTCCCACCGCTGATTTCAGTCTCGTTCAATTGGACAATTCCCATCCGGAGCTCGGCCGGGAAGCAGGCTTCGTCTCCGGAAGGGCGTTGTCTTGCAGTCCTACACTAGAAAAAAGAAGACGCGGGGTAGCTCCACCAAGGTGGGTTGTCGCCGGGGCGGCTATCGAGGGCAATTGACGGCCTGGAAGGCACAAAGAAAGAGGATGAGAAGAGTAGAGTCATACGCGGGATGAGGATTCTCTCATAGAAATTAATGAGTGAATGGCGTGCGACTGGATTAGAAATCTATTGGAGCCCGGCGGGCGTAAGCTTCACCACGTATCTATGTGTGATGTGTGTGACATGAGGTTAGCATCGATATCTCTCTCATGCATGTGGTCGATGGAACTAGATGAGACTATGAGGATTTTGTGAGTTGAGTCGAGACTGCCACTTTCTATTATACATGAGTCAGCAGAGAATATAAGATCAAGACGTGGAAGGAGATATCAAGGAACCACCACCCCCTCGAAGCCATCGTCAAAGCTCCCAAGTTTAGACTTGATCAAAACTTTGTACTTTCTCTCTCCATTCCTTCAGAAATCTTAGTTCACCCAACTACTCCCATTTCAAGTCAAAGAGAGAAAGTACATATATTATATACATATATATATATATATATAGAC